>CAKAOH010039418.1:10062-31909 GCA_916701665.1 Sebastiscus tertius | reverse complement strand
GACAGACAGAGAGAGAGAGAGAGAGAGAGAGAGAGAGAGAGTCAGAGAGAGACAGACAGAGAGACAGAGAGAGACACAGAGAGACAGACAGAGAGACAGAGAGAGAGAGAGAGAGAGAGACAGAGAGAGACAGACAGAGAGACAGACAGAGAGAGAGAGACAGGGAGAGACAGACAGACAGCTGTTTGGGTCAAACTATATTATCAATATAACAGACTTCTGTTTTCAGCTTTTTAAATGAGACACTGTCATCATGTGATGTACACAATATCACATACTAATAATATTAATATAATTAATAATATTAATAATAATATAACATGATGTTTTACTGTATCTAATGTGTATTAATTAAAGAATGTGATTCCTCTCAGTACCAGCAGAGGGCAGCGTGCTCCAGTCAGACTGAATGATCCATCTTCATGATATTGTTCAGTCTCTACTGTAAAGAAGTGAAGAATCACAACACAACACCTCCACCTGTCTGAGTACTCACACTGAACTCAGTGACCACGATGTCGACGACGCTGCCGACCACGATCAGAGCGTCAAACGAGTTCCAGGCGTCCACAAAGTAATGCTGCAGGGAAGAGAGACTTTATGAAGTGATGTCATCACCTCCCATTCATCAAACACTGATATCACACTTAAACATGACGCTGAACATCGTCCTCATTAACCTGTAAGGGCCCGTGTTTTTAATGAAAAACAGATATCAGGCTGTGATACACACACTACAGTATACTAGTTATTATTATCCAGGTGCGTTTGGTTTTCTCACCCTGAGTCTGAGAGCGAGCAGCTTCAGCAGCATCTCCACAGTGAAGAGTCCAGTAAACACCATGTTGAGGATGTCCATGATGTGGCTGAAGGTTTTAGACTGTTCATAGTGCTGCAGGACAGAAGCACACAGCAGGAATGATATTATAATATATATCATTTATAATAGAAAAAATACCAGTCATTAAAATATATATCGTTTCTAATAAACAAACACCAGTCCACTGTATCATTGCATAATTTATAATATAATAAACACCAGTCTACTCTATCATTGCATCATTCATAATATAATAAACACCAGTCCACCTATCATTGCATCATTCATAATATAATAAACACCAGTCCACTGTAACATTTATAATAGAAGAAAGGTCTTCAGGTTTTACGTGATGTGCTGGATGAGTGTTCGTCAGGTGAAGACCACTGACCCAGAACGACAGTAAACAGAGTTACGGTATGTGTGTGTGTTTTATTTACCTGGACAGCCAGAGTGACGGTGTTGAGCAGGATGAGGACGAACATGACGTACTCGAATCCTGTCGAGTTGATGATGGACCAGAACTTATACTGAACCGGATTCTTTGGGATGTAAAGTTTCAGTGGCTGAGCCTTCAGAGCGTACTCCACACACTGACGCTGTTCAGAGAGAGGAAAGGGTTAATATGTACTAACAGAGCGTACTACTGTACTGCACTGCATCTCAAATTAATCTTCAGGTTCCCAGCTTTCAGATGATGTACATGACTTCTATGTGACATGATGACTGAGTACCTGGTTCTTGTCCAGCTCACAGTTCTTGTACTCCTGCTCTCCCTGCTCTCTGAAGGTGATGATGACGAAACCCACGAAGATGTTCATCATGAAGAAGGCGATGATGATGATGTAGACGATGAAGAAGATGGAGATCTCCACCCGGTAGTTGTAGATGGGACCAGAGTTCTCCCCGTTAGCGTCGATGGCTTTATACAGCAGCCTGGAGAGACAGGGGTTAAATGTGCTCAAGTACAGTATTGAAATACAAATTATACTTTTCTTGAGTATTTATACTTGTACTTATTATACTTACATACTTTAAAGGTCCCATATTTTAAAAAGTGAGATTTTCATGTCTTTTATATTATAAAGCAGGTTTAAGTGCCTTATAAATACTGTTAAACTATCAAAATGCTCAATCTACGGAGAAATACACACAGCCTGTATTCAGAAATTGTGTGTTTGAAACAAGCCGTTAGGATTTCTGTCCATTTGTGATGTCACAAATATACAATATTTAGACCATTACGCAGTTTTAAACGTAAACATTCTAAATGTGTCCCAGTTTATTTCCTGTTGCAGAGTATGTAAATAACATCAGCTGACAGGAAGTAAACATGGACCCAAACTGTTGCAATTCCGTTGAAATGCACTAAAACGGAGCGTTTCAGACAGAGGGGTAAATACAGGTATATTCAGGCAGACAGTACGAGGAAAATAAAGTTAATTTTTTAACATTACAGAATTTAAGATGTTCTAGTAGAAACACAAAATACAAGTATGAACCTGAAAATTAGCATAACATGGGACCTTTAACTAAAGCAAACTGTTCAAGGCAGTACTTTTACTGTGGCAGTATTTTCACTTTAGATACCATTTCTTCCTTCCCGATACGATTCCGATACCTGAACTTGAGGTATCAGCTGATACTGAGTACCGATCCGATACCAGCGGGATAAAAATATATACATATATATAGAAGTCTTCATACTGGACGTATCACCGTTTTACTGGTTGGATTTTCGTTAAAAGGCTGACATTTTCCTCACTCTGACTACCGTTACACTGCACTGCTGTTGTTTGCTATCGTCACCTGACAAACTACCTGCAATCAGTTCTTCTTCGCTGCTCTAAAACGGTAGTAGCCAGTGGCAGCCATGATACCTCCAGGGCGACAGCACAGTGAAGTCTACTGTTTTAAAGAATTGATTTACGGTTAAACAAGTTGATTTTGTTCTGGGTTAATAAATGATGGTATCGGATCAGTGCATAGACCGGCGTACTCGCCGATATCCGACTTTTGGGCAGTATCGGACGCATTTCCAATACTGGTATCGGTACAACTCTAATTTCCACAGCGTGGTATTGGTTCTTTTACTGCAGTAGAGGATCTGAGTACTTCCTCCAGCACTGCATCAGTCTGTTTCCGTTCTGTTAAAGTTAATAAAGTTCAAAGTGAAGACTCACGCGGGCCAGCCCTCGAAGGTGGAGACGGTGAAGAGCGCCATCATCCCCATCAGCACGTTATCAAAGTTAAAGTCACTGTTCAGCCAGATCCTCTCTCTGACCATCGGGTGGCTCACATCGCCGTCTTTATACACCACGAAGGTCCCTCTGACACACACACACACACACACACACACACACACACACACACACACACACAGTAATAATGTTGATGATGTAATGTGATGTCAGATCTCAGCAGTTATTTCAAACAGAAGCTGGTCTCTGAGAGTTGAAGAATTAAAAACGTACTTGCACTGTTCAGGAGTGTGTTTGGCTTCGTCTGTGCAGCGATAGAATTTACCCTGAAACACACATTAATTAAATCAGTTAGAATATGAATGAGATCACATACAAACAGGAAGTCATGAGCAAAAGGCACTTTACTGACAAGTAAGTAAAGACAGGAAGATTCATTTTAAAACTGTCAGTCTGTTCTTTATCTTTTTATATGGAGTCGATATATTCAATTATAACGTAACCGTAGTGACATCAGCAGACATTGAAACACATTCAATACAAAAGTAACACTGAAGCAAGGAAACACTTTTACCAGAAATAAATGTTAATTAACAAGGAAGAGAGAAAAACGAAAGAAAAGGAGGAGAAACAACAACATCGTCAACATCTGTCCATCTCCACTCACAGCTGGATTCAGGTATAAATCTGTAAAGATCTCAGATGTTATAGGTGAGGTTAAGACAGAAATCACTTTCTGTTGGAAACAAGATGATTTGGTTTGACAATCAGTAGTAGAGTAGAGTAGAGTAGAGTACAGTGTCCTCCAGCCATCTGAAAATAACCACGTCTCTGTGGACATTTGCCCTTCTCCTGTGAGACCCTTTGACTTGGTTTATATACACTGAAACAGGTCAGAGATATTACAACTAAATACATGTAAAACACTTGACTTTTGATTGAGTGTAGAGACAAATTAAACTTTTTCCAAGAAGGCATATGCTAGAAATATATATATATATATATATATATATATATATATATATATATATATAGAGAGAGAGAGAGAGAGAGAGAGAGCGAAAGTGTTGCAGCATTGTTTAGGAAGAAGAAGAAGAAAAGTGTCACCTTGAAGAGTTGGACTCCGATGCAGGCGAACATGAACTGCAGCAGCGTCGTGACGATCATGATGTTTCCGATCGTCCTGATGGCCACAAACACACACTGGACCACATGCTGCAAAACACACACACACACACGCACACATTTTTTTACCCATTTATTTATGTCCACATAGAGAAGAACGATAAGGACACAAATATGAATATTATTAAAGGTGCCATAGAGTACTGTGACAACATCCTGGATCATTGACAATAGAAGACATAATAAGCCTCCTCCATTGTCACGGATACCAGTCCCAGTGTCTCCTCTATATATGGACGCTGCTAATGACAGCAGAGACAGCACAGTACCTACTTTACAAGCCGTCTAGCTGAATTCCTCTCACCACCAACCTGTCAGTGTGTCCTCAGCTTCCAAATATGAAGACCATTAGTCTGCACCTATAACCAGCTGTGAGACGGTGTTTAGGAGAGGTTGGTAGCTTCCTCTAGGCTAGAGTCAAAGGTTCAGGCCTCCTCTAAAGCACACACCTGTTGAAACTCTTCATTGACCATGACAACGTCCACAGACGTTAGCAATGCAGTTTACGCCTACTTAGATTCCCAATAGTAACCACAAGGGACACATACACACACAGTGTGGGGGGCCAATGGCCCCTCGGCTCCCCTGCTTCAGCCGGTCCTTACTAACTGGTCCTGACTAACTGGTCCTGACTAACTGGTCCTTACTAACCGCCGGTCTGAAAATGTTATTTTCACCAGATAAAGGGACCTGATGTGGATCAGGTTTACAGGGCGACGCAGGATCTACCTTCCTGTTATTCTGGTATTTAACTGCTTTAAATCCACATAAACTCAGCCGGAGTGTAGTTACCTTCAGTCCTTTGGCTCTGTTGATGGCCCTCAGAGGTCGGAGCACCCGGAGGACTCGGAGGATCTTCACTACCGAGATGGCACTGGAGCTAAAGACACAAACAGACACACTGAGTCAGTCTCCTGCTACGACAGAGTTAGTTCAGGGTTGTAGCTGTTGTTATCTCCCAGCAGAGGGCAACGCACACACACTACTGATCAGCTATAAAGGATCAATGCTTCACGTTTGAGTCCATCCCTATTGATCAGTTTCTGAGTCATCTATCAGTGTTTACAGTGATTTTCATTGGTGACATTGAGACATTGATTTCAGCTATCGGTGTTGTAAATCAACTCTAATCAGCAACTATTATGAGTATTTTCTGTATTAGTTCATTGGTAATAATGTTAAACAGCTGTCTTTGTTTCTTTTATAGACATGTTTCTGTCTCTGTTAGAGGAGGTTGCTGTTTAAAACCACCAGGTTTAATTCTCTTCAGGGGTTAGATGAGATTTCCTAAAGGCAGCAAAGTGCTGGTTTCCCAGCAGCCATGGGCCTAGCAGAGGGGTTTGTCAAGTAGCCTTTTGTACTTTTGAACTGTTTTATTTCATATATATTATATTATATTCCCACAATGTCCACGTATAGCCTACCAGTCTGAACGATATTGTTTTAGTCTGGTGAAAAGCTACAAATTAAATCATACACCTGGGAAAGATTTACTGCCTCCACTTCTTCTATGAGGCTTTTATGTGTCTAGCATGGCGGCTAATGTCGATTTGATACTGACTGAAGGAAGAAGGAGACCAGTGAGACGCTGACGACCAGCAGATCCAATAAGTTGAACCAGTTTCTGCAGAACGAGCCCTGATGGAGGAACGCTCCGTGGACCATCATCTGTCACACAAAGGGATGAGGTCAGCATTACATCAAGAGAAGAAGAAAAAGAGTTATTTCATCCTATCTGAAGGTGGTTTTTTACCTTAAACAGAATCTCCACAGTGAAAATGGAGGTGAATGCGTAGTCCGCATAACCCAGAATCTACACAAACAAACACAAATACTTAATAAATACACACATCATACAAACATAGAGACACTCAGTTCCAGATTATGGTTTTAACTTAATCTTCATGGGCCGATTTACTCCAGAATGACGACATGGACTCAACCCCCAAAATCGTTGTCCTTTCCATGCAGAGCAGGAGTCGGACCAGGGAAGTTCATGGAAGTCTGTCCATCACCATCTTTAGGCACTGGGGTCTTTTACATACAGAGTCATTGGTCTTGACTTTTCACTTTTCTGTCCTGAAATTGGACTCATCTGTTTTAACTTTGGTTGTGTAGGTCTTGACTTGGGACTTGACTCATGCAAGTCCAAGTCCAAAGTGATGAGTCCCACGTCAAAACCATCAAATACCAAGTTGAGACAGATAATTCCCCAGTCAACACAGGTTAGTTCCAAGTCAAGGCGGGAAAGCCTTAAACCAAGCCCGGTAAATCCCAAGTCAAGACCAAAAGTTCACAGGTCAGGACAGGTATATCCCAAGTTAGGTCAGGTAAGTCACATATCATGACTAACAAGTCACAAATCAAGTCAAGAAGGGCAAGTCCCAAGTTGAGGCTGTGGAGTCCTACATCAAGACCAATAAGTCCCAATATAAGACTACAAGTCCCACATCAAGACAGGTGAGTTTTAAGTCAAGACAGGTCAGGTCCGAAGGCACAATGGGTATGTTCCAAGTCAGGATCAACAAGTCCCAAGTTGAGACAGATAATTTCCCAGTCCAAACAAGAAGTCCTGATGCAAGACCAACAAGTCCTAAATCAAGACCATCAAATCCTAATTTGAGACAGATAATTCCTGTGCCAATTTAGGCAAATCCCAAGTCAAGATCAAAGGTTCACAAGTCAAGACTAACAAGTCCCAAGTCAATAAAACTAGGTCCCAAGTCAACACCAAAATTTCAAAGGTCAAGACTGGTTTTTCCAAAGTCAAGACTGGTATGTCCCAAGTCAGACAGGTCAGGTCCGAAGGCAAGAGAAGTATGTTCCAAGTCAGGATCAACAAGTCCCAATTTGAGACTGATAATTCCCAGTTCCCCAGCCATTACAGGCAAATCCCAAGTCAAGATCAAAGGTTCACAAGTCAAGACTAACAAGTACCAAGTCAAGATCAATACATTCCACATTAAGACAGGTATGTCCCAAGTCAGGTCAGGTATGTCACAAATCAAGACCAAAAAAAAAACAAGTCAAGAAGGGCAAGTCCCACATTGAGACCATTGAGTCCCAAGTTAAGACCGTCAAGTCCATCAAGTCAACCGAACTCTATTGCACTTGGAAACGAACAGTGAGCCACGTTCTCAGGCGGACCACAGTTCAGTTGTTTGGTCCGCGAGTCCAGAGTTCAATGAGCTTTCACAACGGCCCAAACCAACCGGACTATCCGACGAAATGCTCCAGGGTTTGGTTAAAATGGTACGAAGGCATCCCAAGTCGCAGATGAAAATTACATAATGTTTGAAGTTGTTTGTAGGGAATACGCAGGTTTTTATCCAGAACAGAGGCGGCTAATAAAGAGTTAACATTCTGTGTGTGTGTGTATATATACAGTATGTGTGCGTTGATTGTATGTTAGAAGTCATTTCTTTCCTCAGCTGCTGCTAATTGCTATGTCTTGCATGAAGCCAGCTGCTGCACAGTGTGTGTCAGTGTGTGTCAAGTGTGTGTGTGTGTGTGTGTGTACAGTTATCTGAGGATCAGACAGTAAACTGGTGATTTTCTCTCCATGTGTTTCCATGAGTTTCCCTCTTTAACCCGGTTAGTCACTGACCCACTTCTGCTGTGTAATCTGCTGAAGCCCCGCCCCCAGCTCAAACCACAGAGGTGTGTCAACGACATCATCACCGTCATCAACGGCATCATCATCGTGATGAGACCTGCACATCAGGACCTTATCTTATCAAATCAACAGTTTCATTAGATCGCACCACAGGCATGTTAGCATGTTAGCATGTTGCTACACGTTGATCAGCTAACAGCAGCACTTACAGACATTAAATCAGATAAAAACTTTATCCTGAGGGACGTTGTTGTGGGAAAGAGTGCAAAGAAAACCCAAATAGAAACAGTACAGATTACCAACAACGCCAGAAAGCAGAACCAGAAGATCCGCTGGTGGTTTGAGAGACTCACGTTGTTCCTGAAGGAGTGGGCTCTGATTGGATCCTCGGCAGCCAATGAGCAGCTGCTGAGGATGATGAAGACGAGGATGAGGTTGGTGAAGATGTGGTGGTGGATCAGAGTGTGACAGGCCCTACGGATACTGCGGACAGACAGACAGACAGACAGAGAGAGAGAGAAGGACTTCCTGTTAAAGGTAATCCAACACAGTCGCACAGCAGTTCGGGAAATAGTTTGGTTCTCTTTACGTTACCTTTTGGTTCTCTATACGTTACCTTTTGGTTCTCTATATGTGACCTTTAGGTTTTCTATACGTTACCTTTGGTTCTCTATATGTTACCTTTAGGTTCTCTATACGTTACCTTTTGGTTCTCTATATGTTACCTTTTGGTTCTCTATATGTGACCTTTAGGTTTTCTATACGTTACCTTGACCCCTCTCTTTAGGGGACTCACCATCATAGTACAGTCCAGCTGCTGCACTCCCCCAGATGTTCTCTGTATCATCTCTACTGTGTTTGTCACGATTTTGAGAGAGAGGCCAGCTGGATCAATGGATCAATAGTGCGACCGTATCAATAACACAATCAGGACACTCACGGGTTTGTCTTGCTTAAGCAGAAGAACGCACTGCCTTCTGGGATAGGAAGAACCTTCTCCTTAGGAGGAGCCAGGTCGGCCATCTTTAACTGGACTCCTCCATCTGACGGGAGGAAGAGAGAGAGGAGAGATATACCTTTATATAAACTCTATATAATGTTAAAGACCACTGATGTCATACATTCCTCAGTGTTCAGTCTGTTAATCTAATTAGAAATAAGCTGACCGTCTTCTCCTTCAGGGAGCTCCTCTTCCTCCTCGTACTCGGTGTCTTCATCGATGTCCACCTGCAGAGACAAACAGCTGTCACACTGACGGACATTTAACATTACAGAGTAAAGTCAGATGTTCACCTTCACTTCTTCCTCTTCTTCTTCTTCTTCTTCCTCTTCTTCCTTTCCTTCTCCTACAACCTCCTCCTTCGCTCCTTCTGTCTTCTTACTGGAGAAACAACAGGAAATAATAAACAGGATTCCTTTACCACGATACCTTCTTCACCTCCTCTCCCTCCCTTCCTTCTTCCTTCCCCTCATCCCTCCGTCACTCACTCTGTCTTCTTGTCTCCGTCTCCTCCTGCCAGGTTGTCCACAGCAATGGCCAAGAAGACGTTCAGCAGGATGTCTGACACATGTTAAGAACATGTAACACGTAACACGTAACAACATCCAACTCTATTCTACTGAACCTCACTGCATCTATCTGACAGCTACTTTACACATTCAGATTGATAAATCATCGATATAAAACTGTTTTATATCTATATATAAAACTGTACAAGTACAGCTGAAACTATTAATCTATTAATCAATGAGTCCATTAAATCAATTAGTCCATTTATCAATTACTTAATTTGTCAATGAGTCCATTAAATCAATGAGTCCATTAATCAATGAGTCCATTAATCAATTAGTCCATTAATCAATTAGTTAATTTATCAATGAGTCCATTAATCAATTAATCCATTTATCAATGAGTCCATTAATCAATTAGTCCATTTATCAATGAGTCCATTAATCAATTAGTCCATTTATCAATGAGTCCATCCATTTTAAGGGCCACATGTAGTTAGTTGTTACCACGGTTACAAAAAGGAAATGTTCCTGTGTGGACTCTGTTGATGATGTCAGTGTACGCCTCACTGAGACGATGACATCACAGGTGAAGGATACAGTTACCACAGATGAAGAGGATGACGAAGTAAACGCACACGATCATCCCTGGAAACACCGGGCCGCCGTACGCCATGATGCCATCATACATCACCATGTTCCAGTCCTCGCCAGTCAGGATCTGCACACACAGTCAGCACCAGGATGAGCAGTGAGCAGCGAGACAACACGAGACAGACGGCGGCCTCTGAGCCTCAGGTGAGTTACCTGGAAGCAGGTGAGCAGCGCCTGGGGGAAGGCGTCGAAGGTGCTGCGTTTGGTCTGCGTCTCGTCGAAGTTGAACTTCCCTCCGAAGAGCTGCATGCCGAGCAGAGCGAAGATGATGAGGAAGAGGAAGAGCAGGAGCAGCAGGGAGGCGATGGACTTCATGGAGTTCAGCAGGGACGCCACCAGATTGGACAGAGCCGTCCAATGGCTGAGCAGACGCAGAGTGAGGTCAGAGCATGACTCAGTAAGGAGCTGTATGAGCGGGGTCAGGTGTGTTTCCTCACCGTGTCACCTTGAAGATCCTCAGCAGGCGGACGCAGCGCAGCACGGAGATGCCCAGCGGTGGCATGATGCCCAGCTCCACCAGGATGGTCTCCATGATGCCGCCGCACACCACGAAGCAGTCGAAGCGGTTAAAGAACGCCACGAAGTAGTGAGCCAGGCCCAGACTGTACATCTTCAGCAGCATCTCCACGGTGAACAGAGACAGCAGCACCTTGTTGGCGATGTCTGCAGACAGAGAGACACGCTTCAATACGTTAGGTCACATCTCTAAAGTCACAGGCGGCAGACGTATTACATTCATAAATGATTCACAGAAATTACAGCTATGATGCTGATATCTGCTGTCCTGTGTGTGTGTGTGTAATAGGGATGTCACGGTACCAGAAATCTAGTAGTTGATAACAATACCAGTGAATTTCCACGATTCTCGATACCAAATTCGATACCACGGTAAAAACAAAACAAAACAACAATAAAGCCCATGTAATTCAACACGGACCCTTTTATTAAAAACATTGGAACATTACAAAAAACAGAGGCATGTAGCCTTCAAGTAATAAATAAAAAGAATTGACCCATTTTGTTCATTTTGGTGTATCAGCGGCATGCTATCAATCGATAGTCAGACGACGGACACTACATACTGACTGTGAACGCATCTGGGCCATCAGCTCAGAGTAGTAGGAGCAGAGGATTTGTTGTCGAAGTGAAAAGCAAACGCACCCATTTGGCAATATTTCACGTTTAATCCCAACGCTATAAGGGAACCATAACGTTATTGAGGTATTTGCCGCGAGGCAGATGGAGCCGTCACAGCCGGTGTGCACGGAGCAGCAGCGCCAGGTAGACCCCCGCAGCGGAGCCCCGCAGCAAAAGCTCTACCGGAGAGGCCAGACACACTGCCACCCGACGGTAAAGATCAGAGTCAGCGCTCTGCACATGTTGACCGTAATCTTTCTTGTAAAATGTCCGGTGTAATCGGTAACACCGGTGTTGTCACAAGTTTATTAACCGTTGGGAAAATTTTCCTCACTGTCACATCCGTACCAGTGACCGTTACAGGCATCGTACGGTACCTTCGGTACTGTAGAAAAAGAGTACCGTCACTTTTTTAGAATTTTGGCATCGACTTGGTACCGAAGTATCGGTTCTCGTGACATCCCTAGTGTGTTGCTACCTTGGGCTTGTGTCAGCCAATCAGGTTGGTTGTAGTGCTCGGAGGCGCTGAGGGAGGTGTTGAGGAAGACGAGCAGCAGAACCAGCCAATAGAAGGTCACCGATTTGACAGCGGTGCGACAGTTCCTGCGACAGACTCGATTCCAGCGCCGCAGCGTCCGACTGAGAGAGAGGAGAGAGTCAGCTGTGTGAGGGAGGAAAAACTTCTCTCCTGAATGTCTGACGGTCAGTGAACTCACCAGCAGCCGATCTTCATCATCCGAGAGCTGAAACGAGACGGAAGTTAGTTCAACAACTAGTCTGATGTTTCCAACATGGCGCAGACCCCACGTGTGGTCAGACTGTCTGTTGGACTTTAAGCTGTTTTTACAGGATGAGATTGATGTGTTCATCCTCTCCTATAATTCTCTCTCTAATATCTATTTTATATTATTGTGAAAACATCTCCTTCAAACAACTGTCTTTATTCAAGTTTCTCACCAAAAACTTGATTTTACGAGATTACATTTGAACACATCCTGATAACGCTGTAATTTACCTTCACCCAATAGTCATTTTTCCTAAGCAGAGTTTGACCGCCTCATAATAATAACTCAATGGCACCTCTGTTAACGTTAATAGCTAACCAAAAACGTTATTACGTTATAAACGTTATTTAACCAACTGTGCTGCCCACCTGCCGCTAACAGGTAACGTTACTAACTCTTCTGTCGATTCCAACACAGATTTGTTGTTCGTAGTGTCGCATTATCAGGGAAAAATAGGGTGCGTCCCCTCAGGTTTAGTAACGACATGCTTTTGAGCGCTTTTTTTTCTCTCCACCGTGGCTACGGTCCCAAACAAAATGAAACATGATACGGTGTGCGTATGCGTCATTGTGCATGCGTAACTGTCGGAAAGCATCAATACAGAGGAATTGATAGACACGGAGGCATGAGATGCCAAGGAAACGACAACTAAGAACCGGTTCTTAAAGGGAACCGGTTCTCTATTCCAAGCAGTGTTTTTCCTGTCTACCAAAGTGGCGGATGGATGATGATTTTATCTGCCACTGACAACAATTTACCTGCATTTGATGGGTGGCGGGTGCTAATTTCAGACCCCGTTTCTGGGTTTTACGACTCATTCCTGCAGCTCTCTGTTGTCTCTCAGGTAACGCCCCTTACAATCTCACACCTGAGTGAGTGTGTGTGTGTGTGTGTGTTACCAGCAGGCCTGGCAGCAGTTGGTGTGTTCCTCGTCGATGTTTTCAGTGTTTTCAGACGCTGTTTCACTGGCAGGAAGACTCGCTGTGAGAGAGACAGACAGATAGACAGAGAGAGTTTCTCAGGGTCAAGGTCACCATCATTTCTCTATGTTTGCCTGAACAACTGTTTAACAATCTTCTTTATTGACACCAAACCTGCAGCTCTGCTTCATGTCTGTATTATTATCAGTGTTCTCTGTTTACTGAAGATACTTAGATCTGATCTGAACGTTGATGTCAGTAAATGTTCTGATTAGAGAGAACCAGGTCAGACAGAGACCCACATAGTACGTCTACATTTAGACGTTTACACCTCGGCAGCAGCACATACTCTGTGTGTGACTATATAAACTACATAAAGAGCTGATATATTAAGAGGAGGTTTCACCGTGTGTTTCAGTGGAGTGACTGAACCATCCAAACTTGCCTCTCTTCTTATCGGACAGATCTCCCAGAGAGGGACCTGACGGACCAGAAGAAGAATAAAACCTTGTTATTTACATTTCATTCATTCATTGAAGAGACAAACAGAAACACTCATCAGTCCACTGAGATTTATTTAGTGACGGAGGCATTCAGATTCTTTACTTCAGTAAAAATACAACCGTTAGAATCAGAGTAAAAGAGCTACATTATAAATACTACGTGAGTAAAAGTACAGAAATGTTCGGTAACACTTCATTTTACAGGTCCGCAAATTTCAAGGTAATTAGGTGATAATTAGCAAGTAACCTCTTTGAATTTTTTTTGGAATTACTGCCAAATTACCCCAATATTTACCTCAAAGATTATCAAAAAATACTTTATTATATACATTATTTAATAATAAGGTTTGAGAAGCAGCTTCTGATCAGGCAAAATCTCACCATTGTGTGACTTATTGTCTACACAAATGTAACCTGGTCGCTAATGTAATGATTCAGGGAGTTTTTTAAGAATTCGCAAATAAGTTATTTGCTAATTATTATCTATTTACCAGCAGACATGGAAATAAAACATATCTATTAACTTTGTATTCTTTTACTGGTAATGTATTAAATAAATTAACCACCTGTACTGACTGATACATTTGTTTTAATTGGCGTCAATTAACCAATGGAGCCAATTAAAGTAAATTTGCTTCATTAATTGAACTTGTTGTCACTGACTGATTGTTTCAGTAAGTATGAATAAATTAAATGAGAGCTCTATTAGGGGTGTAAGACAATATTGATACGCATGAGTATCGCAATATTATGTTGTGGGATACTGTATCGATTTTTAATTTACCTCTTAAAAATCCGAAGGCCTGCCGTTGTGCCGTAATTTTATCTTTCAGAGGTTGTAGCGGGCTCAGTTTTAAAGCTAGAGTACTGACATCATTTGAAACTAAACAACCTAATGAATTTATTGGTACCAACCATGTCATACTAGCTTGTCGCGAAGGAGGCTAAATAACGCTCCAAATTTACACTAAATTTTGACGAGGAAAAACTGGCATGGCCATTTTCAAAGGGGTCCCTTGACCTCTGACCTCCAGATATGTGAATGAAAATGGGTTCTCTGGGTACCCACGAGTCTCCCCTTTACAGACATGCCCACTTTATGATAATCACATGCAGTATAATATAAATGTGTTGTTTTTGCCTGCTCTAAAATGGTGTACTGTATATCTGGTGTACTCTTTATACTATGACAGTTTTCCTAAAATTAAATAAATAAAAAAATCATAATATATTGCCTTGCTTACAGTATCGCCATATATTGAATCCCACACACAAATACACAGCCCTAAGCTCTGTTATAAAATGTCTTACGTGGGTTTCCGTCCTCGTCCAGCTCGTCCATGTCCTCAGCCTGAGTGATCCAGTCCATGTAGCCACACAGGTCCTCCTCCATCTGCTGCTTCTCCCTCAGCTTCTGGAAGTCTCCCCGAGCCTTCGCCTTCTCCCTCTCCTTACTGAACTCTCTGTAACATTCACACAAACGTCCACACAATGTTTACACCTTGTACAAACTGTAACATGTGTATGAAGAACATGTTGGGAGACTGGACGGACCCGCTGAGGACTCCCAGAACCAGGTTGAGAACGAAGAAGGAGCCAAAGATCACCAGACTGACGAAGTAAACCCACGGCAGCTCAAAGCCGATGGCGTCGTTCATCTGAGCACACGGGACAAACAGGAAGTTGTTCAGTCTGTAACTTTCTGAAGACATGAAGAAGAAGCGGAGTGGACTTACCCAGTAGAGGACGTCGGTCCACCCCTCCATCGTGATGCACTGGAACACCGTCAACATGGCGAAGAAGAAGTTGTCAAAGTTGGTGATTCCTCCGTTGGGGCCGTCCCACCGCCCCCGACACTCTGTACCGTTAATGGTGCACTGACGGCCGTGACCGGCGAACGCACACGGCACCGGGTCGTCCTCCGCGTAAGTTTCTGGAAAATAACACCATCAAACACACGTAACTAAGTACATTTACTCAAGAAGCGTACTTCAGTGCTTGTACTTTACCGGAGTATTTCCATGTTCTGCTACATTCTACTTCTCCTCAGCCCTAATATTATTATTAATTATTGACGGTGTTAGTAGTGTGTGTACCTGCTGATTTGTAGTAGCAGGTCCGGTGCATGCGTCCGATGAAGAGCTCCAGACCGATGATGGCGTAGATGATGATGACGAAGAGAACCAGCAGAGCGATGTGGAGCAGAGGAACCATCGCCTTCATGATGGAGTTCAACACGATCTGCAGACCTGACAGACACACACAGCTTTATATACAGGACATGCGCATGCACACACACACACACACACATACACTCAGTGAACTCACTGGGGACTCCAGAAACCAGTCTGAGGGGCCTCAGGACTCTGAAGGCTCTCAGAGCTTTGACGTCCAGACCTCCAGGTTTCCCCGGCACGTGATGAGTGGTCGCCACCTCGCCAGATTTGTGAGTCATCGTCTCCAAGACGACGCTGAACAACCTGCACAAACAACAACAAAAACAGAATCAGAGTGAAGTTTACGATCCACCACACATCAGGAGTTTACGTTGCTGTGTAGTTTCACACATCAAGACTGAACTTAATAATTAAAATCACTCTGATTTTCATGTCAGACTGTGTTGAATGAGTAGAGCCGTTCTGTTCGATAGAGCGGTTCGATTAGAGCGGCTTGATTAAAGCTGTTTGATTAGAGCTGTTCGATTAGAGCCGTTTGATTAGAGCTGTTCGATTAGAGCCGTTCGATTAGTTGTTCGATTAGAGCTGTTCGATTAGAGTCGTTCGATTAGAGCTGTTCGATTAGAGTCGTTCGATTAGAGCTGTTCGATTAGAGTCGTTGTTTAGAGCAGTTTGATTAGAGTCATTTGATTAGGGCAGTTCGATTAGAGCTGTTAGATTAGAGCTGTTCGATTAGAGTTGTTCGATTAGAGTCGTTCGATTAGATCTGTTCGTTTAGAGCTGTTGTTTAGAGCTGTTGGATTAGAACGGTTCAATTAGACAAGTTTGATTACAGCTTGTCGATTAGAACTGTTTGATTAGAGCCGTTCGATTACAGCTGTTCGATTAGAGACGTCGATTAGGGACGTTCGATTACATCTGTTTGATTAGAGCCGTTCGATTACAGCTGTTCGATTAGAAACGTCGATTACATCTGTTTGATTAGAGCCGTTTGATTAGAGCTGTTCGATTAGAGCTGGTTGATTTGTTTTAAAACCAGATTTGAAATAAAAACTGTTAAAACATGACATCAGCCGAATGAACACAAACGTCTCTAAAATGTTTCCACACATATTGTTAGAAGCTGTGCCAGCAGCACAGGTCGGTCAGTCCAGCAGCTACTGGATGGATTGTGATGACATTTAGCATTAGCATTACCATTAGCATTAGCATGATTATTTTTCCTCTAAACTCAGAGAGGAGAGAAAACACCGAACTCCTCCGAGTGTCCCACATACAGCAGCCTCTCACTATTATCATCTCTGACTGTAAAGTGGAGCAGAGCGTCCTCAGGCATTGTTACCATGACAACGGGCTTCATCACCATCACCCCAAGGTCGTCCCGAGTCACAGCACCGTCCTGCAGCGAGGACACAAAGCAACACGGAGGACCCTGCAGGGACCCACCGTGACCTCAGCAGGTGACTCGTTACTTCTAATGTCTCCGTTTTACAGTTGATGATATTTTATTTAGAACTGTTTTAATTCACTGTCAGTGGAGCTCAACACTTCCTGCAGATGTTTCACATTAAAAGCCTTCCAGTGGCTCACATGACATAACCCCTCCCTGCTCTGGGGAGCTTTACTTTGAAACAACTGCAGGAAGTGTTGGGTTTTATTGACAGCCTGGATGTCGACACTATGAGATCTGACATCCTGTTCTCTGTCAGGAACCTGAGGAGAACCAGTTCATCTCTCCTCAGAACCAGAACTCCCCGTCTCAGAGTCAGAGAGTGAGTCAGGCTGAGGACTGTGTTCATGTCGTGACAGCTGAAGTTTATTGTAGGAGTTTAGCGTCCAGTGATCACAGTCAGCCGTCACATGCACTCAACAGAAAAACACTAAAATGAGATAAATTGTGGCGTCGCTGCCGGGTTTGTTCCTCCACTGACCTCAGGACAGGAAGCTGCTGAGTTTACTGCAGTCACTTCTGATTTACTGCTACAACTCTTTAACTCGGCTTCAACTACACAGAGACTCAACGCAGCGGCAACTGAGGACAAGAACACAGACCAGTGGTGGACTGGCCTCTGGTGAACCGGGATGTAAAGAACGTCTAAACACGGAACCAAACATCTCACGATAGCACAAATGTTTAAAGAGAACCAAGATCTAAGAGGAGAACCTGCATGTTTCTAGAGAACTGACGTCTGAAGAGAGAACCGGCATCCGAAGAAAGATCCGCTATCTCAAAACATCTAAAAGAGAGAACCGACACATCCGCAGGTTCTTGCGTTTTCTCACCCGACGATGACGATGACGAAGTCGAGCAGGTTCCAGCCGTTGCGGATGTAGGAGCTGGGGTGCATCACTAGACCGTAGGCCAAGATCTTCAGGAAGGTCTCTATGGTGAAGATGATGAGGAAGACGTACTCCACTTGTTCCTGAAACACAGAGAGAACACGTTCACGAAGAAGTCCTCAGATCCTCCGTTCCTGGAGGGACTGTTTATTATTATTATCATTATTATTATTATTATGTACTTCATGGATGCGACTGCGTTCTGTTCAGTGTTAACAAATGTTCTTTTAATAATTTGGGTGAACTGAACCTTTAATGCTCTCTGACAGAAGCTCTGAATGCTGGAGGACATTTATAAGGTTTTACACAATAAAACAGTGTGTGTGTGTGTGTGTGTGTGTGTGTGTGTATGTGTGTGTGTGCGTGTATGTGTGTGTGTGTGTTGAGGGTTTGTGAGTATTTCAGAGGATTACCAATCTGTCATCATCCCTGCTACACACACACACACACACACACACACACACACACAAACGTTTGTCTTTCAATACTTGTGAGGACTCTCCCACCACTTCACCACTAAATGTCAAACACCAGCCCTGAACCTGAACCTGAACCTGATCCTGATCCTGAACCTGAACCTGAACCTGATCCTGATCCTGATCCTGAACCTGATCCTGAACCTGAACCTGATCCTGATCCTGATCCTGAACCTGAACCTGAACCTGATCCTGATCCTGATCCTGATCCTGAACCTGATCCTGAATCTGAACCTGATCCTGATCCTGATGATCAAGTCTTAAGTCCAGACAGCCCTGCGTAGTGCTTAGTGCGTAGTGAGGACCAGACGTGTCCTCACTACAGTTTAAAATTAGACTGGTCCTCACAAAGACTGTAAATGTAGCAGAGACTTTCTCTCCGTCCTCAGAGGAACGTCCTGGGTTATTATTATTATTTAAGGCTACAGTGACGCTAGCGGCTTTGAGCTAAATGCTCAACTCTGTCTCCTATCTTATTTGCAGCAGTGGTGGAAAGTAACTAAGTACATTTACTCAAGTGCTGTACTTAAGTACAGTTTGAGGCACTAGTACTTTACTTGAGTATTTCCATCTTCTGCTACTTTCTACTTCTACTCCACTACATCCTAGAGGAAATAATGTACTTTTTATTCCACTACATTTAACTGACAGCTTTAGTTACTTTACAGATTCAGATTATTAAAACAAAATCAACTAATAATTGATGATGTATTATTATAAATTAAACTACCAGCAGTATAATAAGTTATTCAAATTAGCTCCACCTTTACCAGCTGCAGCATTAAAGTGATGAGCACATAACATATCCCAAAAGTATTAGTAAAATATCCAAGAAATAATAGTAAAATAAAAATAAAATATCCCAAACATATATGTAAAGTATCAGAAAAATTATTGTAAAATATCCTAAATAATATCAGTAAAATAACCAAAAAGAATATTAGTTAAATATCAGAAAAATATTAATAAATTAAATCAGTCAAATATGTGAAAAAATATTCGCAAAATATCCAAGCAAATAATTAAAATGAGCTCCACCTTTAGCAGCTGCAATATTAAAGTGATATAACAAATAAAATATCCAAAAAATATTTGTAAAATATCCCAGAAATATTTGTCAAATAAAAAATAATAACATATCCCCAAAATATTAATAAAGAATCAGACAATAATGTGTAAAATATCCTAAATAAAATCAGTAAAATATCCAAAAAATATTAGTAAAATATCATAAAAATAGAAATTAAATATCAGAAAAATATAAATAAATGATCAGACACAAATTAGTAAAGTATGTAAAAATATAATAACAATTATAATAATAATAATAATACTTAAAAGTAGAAGCTACTTTTAATTAATTTTGGGATATTTTACGAATATTTTTATACGTTTACCAGCATCAATCATTAGAATACTATAATATAATATAGATTATTCTGCAGAATGAGGACTTTAATTTTGTTACTTTACTTTAATACCTTTACATGAGATTTTGAATGCAGGACTTTTACTTGTAACAGAGTATTTCTGTTTAGATGTGAGTACTTCTTCCACCTCTGATCTGCAGTAGTTGTCTCTTTCATGTGATCATATCACAATGAAAAGAACAACAGCAACACACACACACACACACACACACACACACACACACACACACACACAGTGTTCTGTGCCGTCACTTGAATATAAAGCGACTTGATGAACAGCGAGTAGAGTTCGAGTGCAGCTGAAGGTGGAGAGACGACCAGAGGAGAGAGAGAGAGCGAGCGAGCTGAACCATCAGAGCAGAAACTTCTCAGAGCTGATCTCCGACCTGTCAATCATCTACTGTATTTATCCATGACCTTTGACCTTTACAGCAGGACAGCTGCCTGAGGGAAGACACTTCCTGTTCACAGAAATAAACACACCTCAACCAAAGAGTTTAGAAGCAAAGAGGCGAAACGCTGGTGCTTTTTAAACAACAGCCACCGTCGCAGTTTAGGACTGAAAACGCCAACGAGTCTGCGGCCATGGATGCATAAAGAGACGTCTGTAAATCAGAGGATCATTTTATTTTGAGGTAAATCAACTTCCCAGTAGGAACACTTAAATAACCCTCATTTAAATCATTATGTCCTAAAAGTTGTTAAATTAGTTAGACTTAGAGTTGTTTTCCTCGCCATAATGAACGTGCATCAGACCCACGGGACTGCATCGCCCTGCACGCTCATATGACATCATGACATATCCGGTTCTGCCAGCTTCCTGCTAGCTGTATGCGTCTGTAGTAATGGATATATTGGCTGTAATTCATCGCTTTTATTATCTTATAATACACCCATGGGCTGTATGCTGTAAGCCTGTACCATGGTGGATGTATTAACGTCTCTGTTCCCAAACAACCGGCTATCGGCCAGTAGCTAGTAGCGCTAGTGGCATGACATCAACAGAGTTTAATGCAGTTGTAGGCTGTTTACTAACATGCAGGACAAAAGAGCTTAATGTGTGTATTCATTATTGTTGACTGTGTATAAGTGGAGTTGGTCTCACCAGGTCGTGGTTGGTGGAGTTGGAGTCGTCCTCAGGGAACGGTTTAGAAACTCCCAGAGCGACACAGTTAGCAAAGATGGCTAACAGGATGAAGATATCAAACGGTCTGACACACGCGTTAAGGAAGCTCAGAGAAGCAGCTCATTATCTGATTCCTATAGTTCACACTAAACCACTTTGACACTGATGTTCTGGTATGAAGCTGACAGCTGATTGGTCAGAGTAAAGGATACTTCCACTCCACGATGGAGAGAGCGGCTCGTCTGATCGGATTGTTGAGTTTTAGACAGTATAACGCTCGGGGAGCTCGCTGGACCTGATTACTGCCCTGGACCTGAGGAAGAAGAAGGACCATCATCATCATCACCATCATCATCATCATCATCACCATCATCATCATCACCATCATCATCATCAGTTTCTTAGCTTGTTGTCTTTCTGTCTCACCTGTTTCTTAGCGTGTTGTCTCCATCTCACCTGTTTCTGAGCGTGTTGTCTCTGTCTCACCTGTTTCTTAGCAATTTGTCTCTGTCTCACCTGTTTCTCAGCGTGTTTCTCAGCGTGTCTCTGTCTCACCTGTTTCTAAACGTATTGTCTCTCTGTCTCACCTGTTTCTTAGTGTGTTGTCTCTCTGTCTCACCTGTTTCTTAACATGTTGTCTCTGTCTCACCTGTTTCTGAGCATGTTGTCTCCATCTCACCTGTTTCTTAGCAATTTGTCTCTGTCTCACCTGTTCCTTAGCATGTTGTCTCTCTGTCTCACCTGTTTCTCAGCGTGTTTCTCAGCGTGTCTCTGTCTCACCTGTGTCTTAGCGTGTTGTCTCTGTCTCACATGTTTCTCAGCGTGTTGTCTCTGTCTCACCTGTGTCTTAGCGTGTTATCTCTCTGTCTCACCTGTGTCTTAACGTGTTGTCTCTCTGTCTCACCTGTTTCTCAGCGTGTTTCTCAGCGTGTCTCTGTCTCACCTGTGTCTTAGCGTGTTATCTCTCT
>CAKAOH010039418.1:0-10042 GCA_916701665.1 Sebastiscus tertius | reverse complement strand
CCTGGACCTGAGGAAGAAGAAGGACCACATCATCATCACCATCATCATCATCACCATCATCATCATCACCATCATCATCATTATCATCACCTGTTTCTCAGCGTGTTGTCTCTCTGTCTCACCTGTTTCTTAGCGTGTTGTCTCTCTGTCTCACCTGTTTCTCAGCGTGTTTCTCAGCGTGTCTCTGTCTCACCTGTGTCTTAGCGTGTTATCTCTCTGTCTCACCTGTGTTAGGGTGTTGTCTCTGTCTCACCTGTTTCTTAGCGTGTTGTCCTCTCCTCCTCTGTGTTCCAGTCGAACTCGTGGTCGAGTGAAGTGTGTCAGTTCTCGTCATCCTAACTGCTCCCTCGTCCTCTCCGTCCAGCTCTTCATCCCACTCTGTGTCCCTCTCCTCTCCTCCTCCTCCTCCATCCCCCTCTCCTCCTCCCTCCTCCTCTTCCTCACCCTCACCTCCTCCTTCCTCCCCATCCACTGCTTTGGCGTAGCCATTACGACCACCACCTGGAGACAGATGAAGATTTACAAAGAGGATGCGATTACTTTCAACTTACTTAAAGCCGCTACGAGGAACTTTAGTGTTGATTTTGTCGCTCCCTGTGGTCAGAAAACACCAGAGTCCCTTTAGAAAAGCTCACATTTTACTGCTCTATAAATACTTTTAATTAAACGACTTTAACTGCTTTTAGATGATTACATAATTTCACTCCAGTAAGGTTTTGAATGCAGGACTTTTACTTGCAGTGGAGTATTCTCACAGTGTAGTATTAGTACTAGTATAGTATTAGTAGCAGTAAAGGATCTGAATACTTCAGAGGAAGTTTAATTTTTCCTTCACCTCGTGTTTTCCATTAAGGTGAAAGATGAGAAAAGAGAGGAGGAAGAGGAGGAGAAATGTGACATCAGTTTCCAGAGGAAATGAAAACAGAAATATTGTAGTGAACAGCTGTGACCTAGATCAGTGTGTGTGTGTGTGTGTGTGTGTGTGTGTGTGTGATCTGGGCCGTGGTTTATGTGTTAGTACCTGAGGACCCTGAACACACACAGAGAGAGATAAACCCAGTGATGGACAGCTCAGTGAGATTACATGGTGATCTCTCTCTCCCTGTGATTCCTAGACTGTTTCTGTACCTGCAGCTGTAGAGGTGGACAGTGGAGATGCGTTCACAGTCAGTGGGAAATGAGGCCTTCAAACCAGAGTTCACGCAGCCACTTTACGAGGAGGTGACACATTTATATGTTTCATCACGAGAGCTCGACCCTGTTCAATTTACAAACCTTTACTTACTGTTCAGCTACCTCTTTACATCTCTACATACTGTTTATATATGTATTACTATTCATTACACATTAATTGCATCCCTGTTTATTCATTATATTTAAACTCCTGCACTATTTTAAAGCTTAGATTCTCATTTTTACGTCTGTGATTTTTCTTTTTCTACATATTAAATGAGTATTTTTGAGGGAGGCTGAGATCTAACGATGACGTCTCTGTAATGGTTGGTCACATGTCCCAGACATCCCTGGCGCTGCTCATCACACAAAACAACTATGGACATGCGTGAATGGAGGAGATGACGTCATTGTTTCCACACGGATACACAAAAACCTCAGAAGGCGTTCTCAAAAAAAATCACTGTTTTAGTGACATAAAACTCACTCCAGTCTAAATGTAGAGGAACATATCTGTTGTTAAAAGTATCACTTTAAACTGGTTCTGTTCAGTTTAGTCACTGAGATCAACAGAAAGAGTCTTTAACTGAATTATTAAAGTTATTTAAAGGTGTCCTCCAGTTTCTGGCGTCGTCCGAAATCACACACCATGCACTACGTACTCAATAGTTGTACCAACGTTCAACATACTTTTGCGTGAATAAACAGTAGTACTGTGTGTATATCTTTGGACGTACTGAGCAGTAATTTACGTCGTCACTTCCTGAGAGCCTCCTTGCTGGTTGGAGACGTGTAACCATGGTAACCCGTGCCAACCTCATGCGACCAAAATGACAGTTTGTGAGAATCAAATTCTGGATTAATTTAAAATATATATCACGCCTAGCAAAGTGAAATCTTATACTTACAGGTACATTGAAGCGTTACTGACGTCACAGATCTGTCCGTCAACGTCTGTTATGAACGTTGTCATCCCTACTGCATTGCATTGTGGGATATTTATGCCGCCGTAGTGTCCAGTGTTGCATACTGTAATATTTCATCTGAAATAGTATGCAATTTGCAAACTATTGGTTTCATTCACTCTAAAATATCTCACATACTGTTTCAGCGTACTAATTAACATGTTAGTGTGAATGCAACCTCTGTTTACACTAATTAAACCTTCCTTTTGATTCATTCACTCGGCTCTAAAGAGAACCTTCATTGTGTTTGAATCCAGAGGAGAAGTGTTGGTTCATGTAGGTCAGTCAGTAATGAGGCTTCACAGGAAGCAGCCACTGATTACAGGACGCCTTCACGCCCCGGGTTTCGTCTTTTTCAGGCTACACAGAAACTCCTGTCCTGCCCTCTGATTGGTGGAAGTCATACCTGCAGGCAATACTCAGGGCTGTAAAAATACTGCAAACTTCTGCAGCAAAAAAAAAAAAAAAATAATAATAATTATATCACATTTGTTCTTATTTATAGTCAGTATTCTCTAGATACAATATTTATCATGAAGTAGCACCCACTGGGTATAAATAAATAAATAAATGAATAAATAAACTGCATCTTAATAAATGCATCTATTTATACTACTATTACTGTCTATTACCAATCACCATCCAATTAAACTGTTACAGCTCTGATAATGTTATGTTGTGGCCAATGTAAATATCTTACTGCCCCCTTAAGGCCCTGTTCAGACCTGGTATTAACATGCGTCCTGAGTGATCCGATCACAAGTGGACAGCTCTAAGTACGTCTGTTCACATCTGGCATTAGACCACTTGTGATCTGATCTCACTTCCCCGCTCTATAAACACGTAGTAAACACCCGGCTAATACAGCAGATGTTGTAAAGTAATATTACATGAACATCAGTAGTAATATCCTACGTATTTGTGAATTCGGGTACATTTTATGAGCATCAAAATAAAAGGTTATTGTACCGGCGGTCCCCGGGGACATCCGCGCGCCGTCGGCACTGCTGCCTTGCGGGCGATCCCATCAACCACCACCATCTTAATCCTGTGGGATACGCTGGTGTAGCCTGCTGTAATTTGTAGCAGAGCAGTGGCGCATTTCGTTAATAATTACTGAAGCGAGCACAATAAAAGTGATTTTGTGACGATCATCACCCTGGTGAGAGTCACAAAATGTGGGCAAAAACATGAAACGGCGCCTATGAGGTCACGTATCACGTAGATGGACAGGCGGTTCGACGTCAGCAGTGACGTGGGTGCCTCATCTTTGTGACGTAACGTGACGTAAGAAAGTCGTATTTATTTAAGGTATCATTTTAACACTAACCGTGATGTTTTTTCTAACCTAGTCAAAACCTGACCAACCCTTCCACAACGTTAACCACGTGGCATTGTGCGTTTCTGCGAGCGTGATACGGGGCTTGCAGAAACATACAAAGCCAACATTTCCCCTGGTGACTCAGCTGGTCTCAGCCTGCTGACACTTTGCTTGGTCATCTTGGTTCTCAGTTCCTTTTGTCTCAACTTGAAAAACTAACGTTATCTCTCCCTGTGGCTGGCTGGTCTCGGCCGGTCGGTCGTTGGTCTGACCAACCCGTCACTCTACAGCGGCTCGGTGTGTTTACTGGTTCCTAGAAACAGAGATCTGACCCAGAACCAGAGTCATCAGGGCACATCAGCTGCATCACCACACAATGAGAACTTTCAAAATAAAGCTTCCTGTCTGTGACTGCGACGGATTATCTCTCTGGCGGTTGATTTGATGACTTCAGTCTAACTGTTGAAAATGATTGCATGTTTTTAAAAAACAGCAGAATGGTCCTTTACAGTCTTTCCTCCCCTGAACTCAGAGCTGGCAGCGTCCCAGCAGGTTTGTCATCCGTCCAATGAGCAGCTGAGGTTCGGACAGTGCAGGTCACATGACCGAGGGTCACGTTGTTTCTTCCTGTGGAGGAGCTGCTTCACCCGCAGGACGACAAGAACCGACTAATTATCCCCGAATTATCCCGAGTCAACTCACATCATCACGACAACACAGTGTGTGTGTGTGTGTGTGTGTGTGTGAGATGGTGAAGCGGGGCATCCCATAACTCGCACACAACCCTGCATCCGCCTTGTTAACTTTCTACTTTTCACTGCCTTGTCTCTGACTGTGTGTGTGTGTGTGTGTGATGGTGTGTGTGTGTGTCTGATGGTGTGTGTGTGTGTGTCACGCTGCCCTCCAGCCTGGTCCAGCTGGAAGGTCATCAGTCCGTTTAGTGAATGTTGGGGCCGTGTTGTTTCTTCTTCTTCACTGCTCACTGATCTCAGACTCTCAGCAGCAGCAGCAGCAGCAGCGCTGCTTTTAATAATGAAACTTGATCAATACATCATCAATATTCTGGTCTGGTATCAGCTGTACAGATACTCTACACTGTGTTACTTTAACAGCTGAACCTCGGTCCAATGAAAAGTGGCGTTCTTGGTCCGGATCAAACCGAACCCTGTGTGACGGCTTTCTGGCACTGAATACACGGTCGGCTCCGACTCACTACCAACAACACTTCTCTTCCACTTCAAAGATTAAATTAATTTATTTAACGAACACAAAAATGTTCCGAACTTCATTCTGAATTAACTTCATAAAGAAATTAAATGAAAAATCCATTAAGGTCAAAGCAAATAGTGAAATCGTGGTCTAAAGACTCTGAACCACGGCTTCAGCTGCTCAACATTTACTGGAACCGGATCCACACTAGACTTGACGCTGTAGTCGGTGTTACACGGTGGTCGGGCACACACCGATTACATTACGTACCCACCGTCGTTTTACCTTTTTTTTTTACAGAAATAAAACCCATTTTGTTCATTTTAGCGTATCAGCGGCGTGTTATCAATACAAAGTCGGACGACGGACACTACAAACTGAAAGTGAAACTGTCTGCTCCGTACGGAGTCTCAGCTCAGGGATGAAAGAGAGTTGACAGACAAGACGATGGCGGAGGATTTGGTGTCGAAGCGAAAAGCAAAAGCGCCTATTTGGCAATATTTCAGATTTAAACCAAACGCTATAAGGGAACCATAACATTAAAGAGGTAATCGCTGTGAGGAGGACGGAGCGGTCACAGCCGGTGTGCGCGGCGGAGCATCACCTGGTGGAAACCTGCAGCGCTGCAGCAAAAGCTCAACCGGAGAGCCCAGACACACCGCCACCCGACGTTAAAGATCAAAGTAAGCACGCTACATATATTGACCGTCATCTTTTCTTGTAAAATGTGGTGTAATCGGTAACTCCAGTGTTGCCACAAGTTTATTTACCGGTGGGAAAATTTCCTCACCATCACATCCCTAATTCCCTCGAGGCATTCCGGAGATATCACGAGAATGGACCGAACGGACGGTCAACCTCCGGCCACAGCTGGCGTTTTCT
Source organism: Sebastiscus tertius (assembly GCA_916701665.1). Classification (NCBI taxonomy): domain Eukaryota; kingdom Metazoa; phylum Chordata; class Actinopteri; order Perciformes; family Sebastidae; genus Sebastiscus; species Sebastiscus tertius. Next base: position 4,492 of record CAKAOH010039418.1, on the reverse strand, counting down.
TTGGTGAAATTGACACTGCGTCACGTGAAGTTATGAAGCACAAAAGATTAAAAACTAAAAGGTTTTTGGGACTTTATTGTTTGATTTCCTTCCCTTCAGTAAGATATTAGCTTCACTTCATTTCAATAAAATAAACTTGTAGAGAGAATCCAACACAGTCAGTGTGGATGTTCTTTATATTTATATTTATAATGAGAAGCGAGGAGGAGCCGGTATTGAGCCCTGTGGTTCTCCCAGTCAGAGACTTCACATTAACACGCTGCTCTCTGTTGTTGTTTCACTTTATTTACGTTTATTTCTAAACTTTCCTGGCGATCATTTTCACAGTTTTTACACTGATCTCTGTGGAAATAATCGATCACAGTCAAAGTTCATCAGTGATTTATAATACAGCTGACCGTCTCCCTGTCGGTGCGTTCAAGGACGCTCAGACATCTGAGTCGACTGCTGAACCTCCAGGTTAGATTCCTGGCGTCATAAAGGACTTCCTGTCCGCTCCACCTCCCTTTAAAGGGTCTTCTGAGGTTTAGAGAAAGTTTAAATAAATCCTTGTATCATGAACGGAACAAAAGGGCGGATTAACTCCGCTGCCACGGTAACCGATGATGTCACGTTTGTTAATGCTCATTACCATGACAACGTTATCAGGAGGTCTGCGGAGGCCATCTTAACTAAGCAGCAGCAGAGAGCAGGAAGTCTGATCCTCTGTCAGGATTAAACTGAGTCCCTCTCTAAAAGATGGAGGTCGTGACCTCTGTTAACCCCGTCCTGACCGAGGTCAAAGGTCACGCTGGGACACAGAGGTGTGTAACCTGCCAGGCTCTTATTTTGATAGTCTTCTAAAGTCCGTTTTAATCCAGTACAACTTGGCATCAGAGACCGACGTACAGGGTACCTCTCTAGCGTTACTTTTGGACGGACCAGGGACGGCGTGTCAATATACGCTCGTTACATGCGTAGTGTCCTTCAAAATAAACTTCTGTTTTCACAGGAAGTTAAGTTTAGGCAACACAACCACTTAGTTAGGGTTAGGAAACGGTCGTGGTCAAAGTTAACTTCACTGACTAACGACTGACCCATCCACCACCCCTCCCTCCCGCCATGAACGGACACTCACGCTATTAATACTACATCGCTGCTCCGGCCGTCGAACAACGCCGCGGGTGGGTTTACATTGAAGTTAGTTGAAAGCCTGGTTCGTCACATACAGTCCATAACGGGTGCGCCGTGCATCGGTATCCGATCCTGAGGGGCGCTTAGGAGCGCTTAAGCCTGTGGGGTCCTGAGATAAATGTTGTTTATCAGCTGTTTGTCTTTTGGCATGTTTATATTTTCTTTTTTGCCCCTGTCCGTTAACCTGTGTACATTTGGTCTCTTATTGATAATCTTTATTGCTTATATTCTGTATATTTGGACTCTTTCCAGTGTTGAACTGCTGCACAACAACTTCCCTCTGGATAAAAAATGTTTGATCTCATCTTAAATCTGAGGAGTGAGAGTTTGATTTAAACGGGCGACACAAGTCTGTCACTGAGTGATGAAGTTTCACGATTGGTCGGCCGAGTATTCGAGTTTCCTTATTGGCCATTGCTCCATCAAAATGAAAAGGCGGGATCAGTCTTTTATGCAAAAGAGCCCGTCCAGCGAGACACGTCAGGCTCACAAAACTTAGACCAAGCTGTCAATTTACGTAATCTAGTTCTAAAATGAAACCAGATTCAGGATTGGCATCGCCTGTTTCTTGCTTAAAATGTTTTCAGAAGTACTTTTTGGTGGATTGTTTAGATGGAATAACAGAAAGTTTATGAGCAGGCTGCAGTGTTGTTTCCCATTTGAACGGCCAGTTGAGTGGAGCAGCGTGTCCCCCTCATAGTCCTCGCTAGACCTGATGGACATGTACCGCTGGATTTAACATTACAGACATGACCGCTGACTATTAGTGGAAGAATTTAACCACAAATTCACAGACTGGCCGTACCCGGTCCAGACATATACTCGGTTTTGACTGAGTCTGGTTTACGACTTTTCTCCACTTTGTTTTTTGTTATTGTGAACTACTGAAGACTTCAGGTCTTAATAACATCCTTAAATAAACTGAACTTGGGCGACTTTAAAGGACGAGTTGACAGGACGCCCGTGATTTGCATAAAGTAGCCAAGATCACAACTTTATGCAAATGAGGAGCTGGCGAGGTGACGGTATGTTTCTCGAATCCACTACCAGAATGCATTGCATGGTTGCTTACACGGACAATGAATGGGAAGCGTGGAAAGGACGGACCCTGTGCACACGTACCATTAGGCTGATGATGTCACACACCTGTCATATGACCAAACACTGATCCTGATTATTTCTTCTATCAACCTATAAAAGAGCTGATTATTGCGACATTTCCAAGTAGTCTAATTAATACTAAATTTAATTAGAAATAAATCATTATTGTTATTTCCCACATTTCTCTTGCTGGAGATCTCACACTTTATGATAGATACATATAATTATTATTGTGCATCTTCCCTTTTTACTGTCATTTATACACATTTGATTATTTTAACATCTTTTAGGAGAATGTTGACATCAAAAACAGGCTCCTGAGGAGTCGGATTAATCATTTCAGCCCTGATAAAACCTGTAAACTCACTGAAGAAGATCATGGCATGCAGCTAAAAGCTTAGGGAATAGCTCAGTAAGTGAACCTTTAATATATATATTGTATTGTCATGTGTGAAATAAGGATTATTTTCATTATTATTTTAAAGTGTCTGTTGTTTGTCAGAGTGAATATGTGAATGTGAAATAGAGAAAAACACACAGAGTGATGTGAACTCAGATCATCATGTCCAGCTGGTTCCTGAGATCAGACGGTTTCATTACATCTACTAATAAATCACTAACATCTCTGATGGTCTCAGGTTAAGACACTGAGGTGAGCTGTGACGTGTTTCCTGTCTTCATGGATGAAAGAAGAAGAAACAAACTGTTCCAGTTAAGAAAGAAATGAAAGTAAAACTTGAGCAGCTGACTGAGTCAGTTCTTACCTCTGTGTCTCTCCTCGTACATCTTTCACTCTCAGCTGCTGCAAACACCAATAATCATCTCTAATCGATCATCAGCAGCTGATTCTGATTCACCGACAACTTCATCACATTTCACCACTGTTTGATGAAGATTAATCCTCCTCTTCTTCTTCTTCTTCTTCTTCTTCTTCTTCTTCTTCTTCTCCTTCTTTTGATCACTTCATCAATTCATCGATTTACATCCAACAGAAACACAAAGTGTGAAGAGAGAGACAATAAATCCAGAGAGATGTGAGGAGGCAAATTCTGCTTCTTTTTTCAGCTTCGCTTCACTAATCTGACTCTCTGACTCTCTCTCTCCATTTATCTCTCTCTCCATCTATCTACCCCCCCTCCTCTCCTCTTCCTCCTCTCCTCCCAGTTGGGATTACAGCTCGGTGTGTTAAAGGGGAGGGCAGCCGGAGAATTAAAGGCGAAGAGAGAATAAAAATCATCATTTAAAAAGCTGCAAATAAACAGAAATATCTCCAGATGATGATGATGATGATTTTCTCTGCAGTTTATTATTTTTTTCTGCTAAAGAACTAAAATCAACATTTTCTGTGATTTATTTCTGTGATTTTCTCTCTACAGAAAACCAGAAATAAGCGTATATAATACTTAAAATAATAATAAAAATAATAAGTATATATAATACCTAAATAAAAATTATTATTTAGATGGCTTTTAAATATTTCCTCAGGTGTATATTTCACATAGAAATAAAAAAAAAAACCCAATTGAAACATTTTTTATTTCTAATTTGATTTCTAATTTTTTTCCCCCCATAGACATCGGTTGTTGAAAATGATGAACAAACAGATGAATATTTACAGTAAAAGTTCACTTTTAACTGAATATCTGTCCATAAAAGGGACTGTTTGTAACTTCTTACATGTATAAATCAGTCCGGGTCGGTGTCCCATGTGCGTTCGCGTGTGGCTACGCTGGTCAGACAAGACTCCAACACAAACTACACGGAAGCACCAAAACCGGTTAAAAGTTCTATCTAGTGAAGCCCGTCTGTTAAACAGTGTTGGCTGCAGTCCGAGGACGCGGGGGGGACCGGAGCTTTGGTCTCCAGGGCCGGAGTCTCTGCTGTACTCTGCTCCTCTGCCTGCCTTCACTCACACACTGCGCTTGCTCTCGCTATTTCGCTCCACTCTTACGCGCATGCACATATACTACACACTGCAGGAGAGTTAGTTTAGCTCTGAGAATATCTAGTGAATGTACAGTGGACGTTTGTGCAGAAATAAATGCTGCAGCTCCTCCAGACCAACAGAGGTTTCCTGTGTCTTGTGAAGTGACGGGGCTCCGCAGAGAGAAACGTTATCGTCTCCGACCGGGTGCCAGTGTCTCTTTCCGGCCGCGGTCGGGAGGCTGAAGCAGGAAAAGCCAACACTAGGATCAGCATTGATTCATGGAGAGACCTT
>CAKAOH010039417.1:0-55592 GCA_916701665.1 Sebastiscus tertius | reverse complement strand
TTCTCTGTCCCACTTTAACCGGTCCTCTCGGCTTCTCTGTCCCACTTTAACAGGTCCACTCGGCCTCTCTGTTCCACTTTAACTGGTCCTCGCGGCCTCTCTGTCCCACTTTAACCGGTCCTCGTGGCCTCTCTGTCCCACTTTAACAGGTCCACTCTGCCTCTCTGTCCCACTTTAACCGGTCTACTCGGCTTCTCTGTCCCACTTTAACAGGTCCTCGCGGCCTCTCTGTCCCACTTTAACAGGTCCACTTGGCCTCTCTGCCCCACTATAACTGGCTGTGTGAAGTGTAAATAATAAATAATTAGAAATAAATAGAAATAATAATATTTTTTTTCTTTTAACTTTTTGGTGTTTTCTATAGTAATAATAATTGTCCAAAATGATATAAAAATGCAATAGTTTTAAGTCAAAAACCTTCATATTTTCTTGGGGGAGTATCCCCAACCCCCCACTCCCCATACTCCAACTGCTGCACAACATCTAAACCCTCTAAAGACCCAGGGGGAAAACCTGATAATTCTGTTAATAACTATTAAATACATTAAATATAAATGATCCTGGCCATTCGGATTAAAACAAAAAACATGGATGTCGCGGAAGAGTTTAGTATGCCGTCATTATATAGACTGACTTTCTCTCAGCACCCCCACTCTGACCGACTTCTGGCATCATTTTTTGGTCACATTTAATCTCGTGCTTAACGACTCCTTGGCGTCACTTTTCGCTCGCAGTAAACACACGCTTTATGTTGTGAATTAAACACCTTATTAGGTTTAGGCAACAAAACCATTTAGTTAGGTTTAGGAAAAAAAACAAAATGGATGTGCATAAAACTACTAGGTAGAACAGCTGATTGTAAAGTGAAAGTAAAACTTAACGTACGGGACACGAACAGCAGTGGATGAAAGCCTTGTGTTTGTTTATTTGACACCCTGGGAATGACAAGCAGCTGAATAAACATACATTTTTGATTTTAAAAAATGTTAATTTAGTACAGCATTGTATATCCTGTGAAAGTACAGAACCATGATTGGTATACTTGTCAATGTAGATTGAGAGGTACAATCACTCAACCGACTAAACCGACTGTATATTACATGATGAGATTCGTGTGTGGATTTAAAGATCTGAGGTATGTTTGGTGAGGTTTAGCAAAAAGAAAGCAGAAAAACAGAAATGTTAGCAAAAAGACAGCTGATGAAGAAGAGGAGGAAGAAGAGATTGTTAATAACAAAAATTAATTTCCAAGAAGGGAGTGTGATCTTAATTAAAAGCATCAGCCTGTAACTGATTAGCAACACAAACAAATTGGCTCGGAGCAGTCTCACATCTTCCCTGGCATTTTACATACTGTAGACACAGCAAAGACAGGAATTGGACTTTCGGAAATTTACAAGTATTAAAAATCTGGGTCATAAAATTACAGTTTCTTATCAAAGCAATAGCTGACTAACCTAACTGCTTGGAAGAGACACTTTAAGACACTTAAAAAAAAATATTGGAGTAAATATTATTAAAAAAAGTTGTTTTTATAAAACGGTCGCTATATCCTGATAGTAGTACATGAAACAGGTAACCTGAAAAAAATCATCTGCCTCTGTGTCCTCCGGTGCTCCTAACGGCATCTGCAAGATTTCACAGATCGGAGGAAAACAAGCAGTAAGAGCTGATCTGAGGTCTACTGTCGATCTGCCGTCTATGAGAGCCAGCTGTCAATCACTCGCGAACTCCGACCAAACGATCAAACTAGGCAGCGCTGATCAAATATGAATCAATATTCTGTTACGTTAATGCCTATTTCTCTCCTCAAATGTTTTGAGAATCATCTTGTAGTGCATGGTTTAGCTGTAAAATGAGAACGTTTGTGACGCTGCCGCCATTGGGAAAGGAACGCCAAGTTCCGGTCACATGACCGGAGCACAGCCAATAGGAACGCTCTCTCTCTTGAAATGGCCTGTGATTGGTCAAAGTCTCCCATCACAGACTAGATGTTCTAAAGCCTGAAAACAGAGCCATGAGGAGGAGCAGAAGTCTAGTTTTCTTTCAGAACACTTGAATTACAATATGCTGAAAGGTTATTATGGAATTTTGTGCCCAATGATGCCTAAAATATACTGCCTATTGAAGCTTTAAATTCTCCCATAGTAATCAGCTCTGACAATTTCAGTTCCTTTTGTACATTATTCCAGGAAGGAGCAGCGTATTTAAATTATTTTTTGCCTAGCTCCTTTTTAACCTTTGGGACCAACATCTGTAGGACATTGTGAGACCATGTTCATTGCGGTTTGTGCACATGTATGTACACAGATACGAAGAAACCTCTCTGAGGAGTGATATATATCTTAATCTGAGCCTGTGATTATAATTTACAGGTTCATTGCACCGCGAATAAAACAGATTAACTGTAATCTCAGTCCCGATATAATCTCCTGTACTGAGAGAGAGAGAGAGAATGACAGTGACAGAAAGTGAGAGAGTTAGTGTTAATCCAAACCCAGGCACCATACCTCTCGACTTCCATCATAACCAGCACTATAAACTTAACTGTATGCCAACGCTTAATCCAATCCATATGCCATCAGATTTATCTGCAGGTAAATCAGTGGGATAAGTATCTGCTGGCTAGATTAATAGAGTGCAGAGAAAGTAAAAAAAAAGGGATGGGAAAATGTTTTAGGGCCACACTCCAGAGACCCAGAGAGCTGTGATCTGTGTGTAGATGTGTGTGTGTGAGGACAAGAGAGAGATACTCTGGAAATATTTTAGAGCCACACTTGGATTCTTTTATATTCTGCTCCCAAATGACGCTGTTACACTTCAAATTAAGCGAGAGGTGGGTGACGTAGGTGTGTGTGTCATAAAATTCCTTGAAAATATTGCCGGTGATGCATCATATTTTTCCCCTGTAGTATGATGCTGGGACACGTCGCAATGGTCACCACACGTTTGGATGCAAGCAGGTGGCAATCAGTGGGATTGGTGGATCAATAAAACAGTTAGTGACACAAAGATGGTGGGCTACCTGGGAGTGTGTGTGTTTGTGTGTGTTTACATTAGATAGAGAGGGAAACAGAGACTGTTTGGTCTCAGAGGGCTACTGCCACTGCGGCAATGTCAGGGTTATGGATAGCCAAGCCCGGAACTTTTCTCTTTTTGTGTGTGTGTGTGTGTGAGTTTGGAGGCAGACTCCCCAGAGAGACTGTAATTATCAGGATGGTAAATCACCTAACATCTAGGACACACACACACACACAGATTTGGACCAGTTCTCAGCCCAGTGTGGTCTGTGTTTAGACACTTATCTTGCAGTTATTAACATTCAACCACATTAAAATCAACATAGAACTGCAGGGCCCTGGAGTTACAAACCTTTTATTGCACCATTATAAGAATGCTAATGTCATTGCTTTGCAAAGAGGAAGCTTTAGGGATACGACAAAGGGGAAGGGTGTCCTCTGTAATTTAATGGGTTTGTTGTTGGACTGACGGGAGACCAGGGTGGGGTTTCATGCAAAATATATAAAAAAAAAAAAACAAGGCAAAAGTGAGCATGGCTCACATAACCCCACACGTTCACTACTTGACCCCTGCTAAAGAAGGGCCAAAGGTTTTACCCTTTTGGAAAAATGTAAAATATTTTGGGCAACAACTAGACCACACTGTCAACCATTATACCAAATTTAAAGTTCCTAAGTTAAATAGTTTCCGAGGTCTACACGTAAACGGATGGACGGAGGGACGGACACGCGGGGATATAAAAATGCTGAGGTCCTGAAATATTCTTTTTTTATTAATGCCCTGGCGGCAAACTCCGGGGTCTGAAAAGTGAAACCAATGTGAAAGTGCCTTAAACCTTCATTCTGTCAAATGGCCAGCAGGGTGCGACTCCTCTTGGATGCAAAAAGAAGTCAGATTGTATAGTTGTAAGTTGAATTGATTTATTAATCTATAAATAAAAAGACTAAATTACAAAGTATTAATTATTTGACATCTTAAAGGTACCGTTTGTAATGTCTTACACGTATAAATTGAGTCGGTGCCCAATGCACGCTTGCATGTGGCTACGCTGTTCCAGGACAAACTACGCGGAAGCACCAAAACCGCAAAGTTCTATCTAGTGAAGCCCGTCTGTTAAACAGTGTCAACTCTTCCTGCTCCAGCTCCCCGACCGCGGCCAGAAGACACAGGGGAGCTTTGGTCTCCAGGGCCGGAGTCGATGCTGTTCTGCTCCTCTGCTTGCCTGCTTGCTTTCACTACACACTGCAGAAGAATCAGCATTGATTCATGGAGAGACCTTCGTCTGGTCAGCTAACATTACTGCCAAGCAGCTGAAATATAGAGTGATATTGTGGTTTTAGCTGACGTGTGTCGCCTCACTGTTTTGAGCGATGCTCGTTCATGTCTATGTAGAGCAAGCACGGGCGCGAGCAACAGGATGCTGACTTACGTTGACTTAACAGCCACAGGTGTCGCTGTTAACAAGCAATTTCTGATTCTTACATAGAGTCTTTGGGCATTAAAAAAAATAATAATTTACAAATGAAATATTAATCCATCATTAGATTCAGTTCAAATAAAAAAGGGATTTACAAAAACCCCATTAAACAGTCAATAAGTACATCATTTAAAAAATGCCATTAATGCATTCGTAATAATGGAATTTTAAAAATCTGTATGGAAATGCAGTTTAAAAAGAGAAATAAATAACTGGATTCACAAATTGAATTAAGAATACAGACTTTAATCAGGCATTTAAAAAGGCAAAAAGAGATGTGTTAAAAATGTGTTGAATTTCAACAAATCTATGCAGTGTTCTACGGGGATGTCACAGTGTACCGAGACACCCGGAAGTACACGTCCACACCCTTGCTGCAAAGTAAGAGGACTGACCGGGGGGTCAACAAAAAATAAATTAGAAAACAGCTGTTGTTATGTTGCACCTCAATTTATTATCTCAATTTCATTTTTCTTATCCCCATTACTTTTTGTAAATTATTCTCAAAACTCTTAGTTAAAAGTAAGAATTGCAGCTTTTATATCATGCTAGTATGTGTTTCCATATCTTTCAAAAGTAACATTTTACAATACCTAATCAGTTGTTGGCAGTTCAGCTCGGCTTGCAGAGATCTACACTATTTTATAGATTGTGGAGGTTGTAAACTGTCATCTGCTATAAAAGGAGATAAAGTTACACCAGGACAATATGCATTTTATTCTATATGCATATGGGCATATAGGTGTATTTAGGGCTTATAGTTATAGGCTACAGAGCACTACATACACTGTAATGGCTCTCATCTTTTGTGCTCATCTCTACTGGGGTAATAAAGTGTTTATGACACCTCACTGCATATCCCCCCTACCAGTACTCTCCATCCCACCCCCCCCTCCCCTCCAAGCATAAATATGGTCCTCTATGAGCCGGTACAGCCAATTAACAAACTATGTTACACTGAGAAATCACTGCATTGTTTTATTAAGCCTATCAATTCAGCCAACACCTCTCCCGACAGTTATTGAATTAGTTTGTGGGTGCCATTCTTGTTTGACATGTGAGTTTGCCTGATTGCAGAGTAGTCTGCATATGAATTATAGAGCAAATTATGACTTTGCAATGTCAGACAAGGCGGTCAATTTAATGGAAAATTGAATGAAGTGTTGTTCCCTCGTAGTGAAGAGCTGCTACAATTAAAAACTATTGGATGAATGTTTTGTTTGTCCTCGTGTTGAACATAATTAAATTACAAGTTATTGGAAATCTTTTCTTTTTTTTTAAATCTAAATTTCATTGAGTATCTTTTGTACACACTATTATTTAAGGACAAATACAAACTTGGTGGATTACTGTCAGACCACTGACCGACTGGAGAGGACTATTATATAAAGCTAATTTCTACATAATTAGCAGGAGCAGAGTGGTAATCTGGAGGATTGGGAGAAATCCAGATCCTATGAAAATGTATTATTTCGAATAAACTGGCATTTTACATTTTCGCAAGTTACGTTCTTGTATCTCAAGCAGTGTTGGCAGTGAAGGACAGCTAGTCATCCGGGGTTACAACCAGTTTTCCTCGCAGTCAGAGTTCTCAATGGTAATGGAGAGATCATGTTCCTTACCTGGAAGAGCAGCTCATTCTAGTCGAGGTATTGTCTCATAATACTAGATCATAATGTCCTTATAGAGCTGTTGTTCAACAATAAGAGTCACAGCAAGGCTAGATAGCTGTACTTACACACAGTGGTGCTTTGAGCTGAACGCTAATGTCAACAACAAGTAGAATGTTCGCCACAATCAATATCTAAGTTTACAGTGTTAACATTTTTATATCTGCTATTAGCGCTACAAAGTATAGCTGAGGCTGATGGGAATGCTATTAGTTTTGTAGGTGTATGGTCATAAAGTAAAGTATTGGACAATTAAGTTAGTCTTATTTATGTGTGCATATAATGAAATAAAGCAAAAGAGAAGAGATATACAATAACATGAATAAATGTACAGGTGGGTTGAAAAAATACCCTGAGGGCTGGTAAAAGAACCCACTTAACATTGAAATTAAAGAGTAAAAAAAAAAGAGTAAGAGTACAAAGAGTACATTTTAAAAATATCTAAAAGAAAGAAAAGAATACTATTTCCAAACAAGAAATGTTGTAGATAACCAGAGGAAAGGAAAAAACAAAACAGGATTATAATAATAAGTGTTAGCACTACTTGCATACACTGTATCCACCTCATTTGCATAATACTATACTCTGTCAAGAGTAGTTGTTTAAGATCTCTTTTAAAATTCAGAAATGAGGAGTGACTGCGAAGTGAAGCAGGTAAGCTGTTCCATACAACTGGACCTTTGAACCTAAAACTGTCCGAGGCTATTTCTGTAGAACTGACTATATACTGTAGAAGATCAACAGATGTGCTGTGATAACAGTGGATCTGACACCTAGTTACAAAGAAACTGTGAAAGGAAGTAGGTGGTGAATTGTTAAGAAATTGAAATAGAAAAGTACCTATCTGAAGTTTATTGATGTCAAATATGTTTAATAACTTCAGAGTTTGAAATAATGGGGCAGTCTGAGCAATCCACCTATAGTTGGTGACTATTTTAACAACTTTTTTGTAATACAAAGATGGGAATATAGACTGGTATAGTACAGTATAGTCTAAACGACTCCCACCCTATGGCACTCACCCCGTTCTGATGAAGTATTTTAAGAAATTGGTTCTCCAGCACATCAAAAACAGCATCCCTGCCAGCCTGGACCATCACCAGTTTGAATATGACAACACTTGCATCAGAATGCTGTTTGTTGATTCAGCTCGGCCTTCAATACAATCGCCCCCATGAAACTGATTGGCAAACTTAGTACCCTGGGCTATACCACACTCTGCAACTGGATATGAGAATTCCTCACAAACAATCAGTTCGGATTGATGGTCACACCTCCTCCACTCTAGTGTTGAACACTGGAGTCCCCCCCCCCCCAGGTTGTGTGCTAAACCCTTTCCTGTTCATCCTATAAACCCACGACTGCAACCCCCCTACATGGAGAGAACTCTGTTGTGAAGTTTGCGGACGACAACACCATCATCGGCCGGGTTAGAAACAACGATAAGAGTTCATATAAACATTACAAACAGGCATGGTTTGTAGACGGCCAAGGACAGGAGGGCTCTGCAGCCATCGGTACCCATCTACCAAGCATCAATGATATCGGTGAGGTGAGGTGCCTGCGCAGAGCCCAAAGGATATTAAAAGCAACAGCCTGTTCACCCTGCTGCCACCTGGCAAGCGATACAGAAGCATCCATTGCCGTACAAACCAGACTACAGAGCAGCTGTCAGAGATGGACATTGACATTCCTAGCATGGCTAAAAAGCTATCAGATAAACAAAGCACAGTGTACTGTGAAGATGTAGAACATTCTATAATCCAATTTGGATTGATTGTACAGCTGAAAGTGTAATCTGCTATCATTGTTCTTCCCCTGATGGCTTTATTTGATCTTTGTCTCCTAAAGGCTGTTATCCGTTCTCCTCAACAGGTCAATCACAGCATCAGACCACTCTGGTCTTAAAACGCCATAAATCTGGGCTTTTAACAACTTCAGATCCAATTTCCTGTAATGTTTCCTCGTCTGTTTGGAGGTGTAAATCATCCTTTCACTGGATTTTGAAAAAAAACCTTTCTTGTAAGGTTACCTCCTTCGAGCACAAATCTGATTCCATCTCTCTTAACATACTATTGATCAGATTAGGTGTAGGTTGTGGAAATGAAAATGATCCTGTGCTATCAAGAAGCGTGTATGCTTTCAGGCGGTGGCCTGGGAGTGATGTGCAAAGGTGAGAACATCCTTCTTCTCTGAGCTATTTTCTTCCATTTCTATACTCAGTTTAATGCTTTTTTTTCCTTCCATTATCCTCAACCCCATTTCCTGGCAGAAAAAGGAAAACACATTTAAGAACATCAAATCTACTCGTCTGAAGGTCTGCCTCCATGCTCTCTCTAAAGCGGAGCGATACAATGTGCCTGTCGGAGGTTTTCAAATCTGGGACACCGAAACCATTTCACCATTTTGTTTCGGAAAAAGGTTTCCGTGTGTGTGTTTGGTACTGTACTTTTAGTAAAACAAAATCAGATGGTTGCCTGGCAAGTTCTAGTGAGGTGCATGAACTGTCTGATGAACTGAACTGAGGGGAAAATGCAGCCACACTTGGTGAACAAGTGAGAAAGAAAACATGTTGAAATGATGAGAACCTTTCAGTCGCTGTGAGTTTATAGGTTGTGTCATTATAAATGCAATTTGTCAGGTGTAGTAAATGTTTCATACGCACCATCTCACAGACCAGAAATATTCTGATTGACCAAAAACTGCATGCACATTAGTCAGTAAGGCCTAGCAGTGGTTCTCAACCTTTTTTGGGCTAGCGCCCCCCTATCCATTATCCAGGTCCCTTACTGCCCCCCATTAAATAAAATGTAGGCTATTGTCTTCCTAAATATTAATGTTGATTATTATTATTATTATTATTATGTAGATTTATTATTTATTTAATTTTCATAATATTCTTATTCTTCTTATTATTATTCTTTGTTATATCATTAAAAAAGCATGTGAATAGAAAAGATATTTATGAGTGTTGCAACGGCATACTTGCCAACCTCGAGACCTTAAAAAAAGGGAGGATTTCAAAACCAAAGCGGGTGGTGTGGGGCTCCTCCCCAAGAAAATATTGAGTTTCAGACTTTTTATGTTAAACTATTAATTTGACCTTTAACTCCCAGGAAAGAAAACAGAATAATGCTCCCCTCCGGTGTGAACTTGGTGTGTGAATCTCTGGTATAAATTAATATTCATCAGTTTTTATTTATCTTTAATCCTGCTTGAGTGTTTCTTTCTCTTCGTTCTCTCCAATGATCTCTCCTAAAATTGTTATTACTATTACTATTATTATTATTATTATTATTATTAATAATAATTTACCCACCAAAATTGACTTGGCCCCACCAATAAAATGTAGCACCCATGGGTGCTGAGACCTGAGGTGGGGTCGGTCAGAAGTCCGGCTGAGGATGAGCGCAGGGAACGGGCTTCTCTCACTCACTGAAGGTTCTTTCAGACACAACGTGACGACGGCACCACTGCACTCTGAAACACGACGGTTTTTGCTGCATCGAGCAAAAGCTCAACTCCGGGCACTGTTCGCTGTGGAGAGCTCAGCTTAAACATGACCTCAAACTGAGCTGTGTTGTGAGCATACACTGCTCACTTCCCCTGAGAAACGACAGTTGGTGTAGCTCTGTTGTTGTCCGGGTGGAAACAGTAGGGACTTTACACACTGTTCAGAAACAGACTAAGATAACGAAAAGGACAAAAAGTGTGAAAATGTGCCATAAATCGGGAGAAATACGGGAGAATTGTGACTCCGGGAGGAAACCGGGAGAAAGCAATGAAAAACGGGAGTGTTGGCAAGTATGTGTGTGGCTGGTTGCTAGACCTTAAGTTGCTTCACTGCAAGTCCGACAGCGGAACATCCCTCTTGTAAATTTGTAACCGCGGCGATAAACATGGTGTTCAAAGTGAATCCTCGGGAGAAATGGATGCTTTCAAGAAGAAGAAACTCTTAATTTCCTCCACGGGTAATACCGAGGAAGAGAGCGTCCATTTTCCTGACTTGACACAGTAAATGCCATGTTGGTGAAAGTTTATAGAAATGATAGTCTGACGTCCCGTTCCAGTGAAGGCAGCATGTGGAGCAGCTAAAGAAAGCTGACAGACACACTGAAGTAAAGAGTCATAGCTGTGTGAAATGATACACCATCTCATGTAGTTGCATTGGTGTAAACTGGCAGCTTTCTAATGGTGCAGACCACGTTGTTTTGCAAGTAGTTTTAGCTCATCTTGTCATGAATCTTTGATGTAAAGTTCAAACGCCCCCCAAGAACACCTCAACGCCCCCCTTACAAATATATTGCTTCCAGTGCCACCCAACGTCCTCTGAACGCCCCACTTGAAAAACGCTGGCCTATAGCATGTAATCAAGCACTTGGGGGGCAACAGCACAAGCTGACAATACAACAATGGCAAATTATTACCTTGTGAAGTTGCTGCAGTGAATGTTTAGCCTATTTACACATTCAGCAGACACAGAGCACAGGGCTCTAATGTTCCATTAGGTTCACCAGCTAGTTGCTAACTCTGTCTGTCTGCTGTTTGACTGCACTGGACAGGTAGTGTAAAGTTGTTTTTTTTCACTGAAAACCAAAATAATCAATAAGCTGAAAGATGCGAACATGCTCCACAGAGCTGAGGGGATGCAATGGGGGAATTCTCCATGAAAGTAGTTGCCAGAGTCATTTTCCATGAAAGCATCTTTACCTTTACTTGAACGCCTCTCACACACCTATTACCCACATAAGTCACACACACGCATATACACTGATCAGCCATAACATTATGACCACCTGCCTAATATTGAGTAGGTCCCCCTTTTGCCGCCAAAACAGCCCTGACCCGTCGAGGCATGGACTCCACTAGACCTCTGAAGGTCTGCTGTGGTATCTGGCACCAAGCCGTCAGTAGCAGATCCTTTAAGTCCTGTATAATTGCGAGGTGGGGCCTCCGTGGATCGGACACAGATGCTCCATTAGATTGAGATCTGGAGAATTTGGAGGCCGAGTCAACACCTCGATGAACTCGTCGTCATCCACATGATGTAAAAGAAAATGTGATTCATCAGACCGGGCCACCTTCTTCCATTGCTCCGTGGTCCAGTTCTGATGCTCACATGCCCATTGTAGCCGCTTTTGGCGGTGGACACGGGTCAGCACGGGGCACCCTGACCGGTCTGCGGCTACGCAGCCCCATACGCAACAAACTGCTCCTCACTGTGTGTAGCACCACACAGTAGCTCTTCTATTGGATCGGACAACACGGGCCAGCCTTCGCTCCCCACGTGCATCAATGAGCCTCGGGTCTGACCATGTCATCGGTTCACTGTTTTTTTCCTTCCTTGGACCACTTTAGGTCGGTCCTGACCACTGCAGACCAGGAACATCCCACAAGAGCTGCAGTTCTGGAGATGCTCTGACCCAGTCGTCTAGCCAGCACTATTTGGCCCTTGTTGTCAAAGTTGCTCACATCCTTACGCTGGCCCATTTTTATCTGCTTCCAACACAAAGTTTAAAAATGTTCACTTGCTGTCTAATATATCCCCCCACTGCCAGCTGCCATTGTAACGAGATAATCCATGTTATTCATATCACCTGTCAGTGGTCTTAATGTTATGGCTGATCAGTGTATATATCGGCATACTCGATACTACATACCCATCAGTCTGAACCCGTGTTGTATTCTTCAGTTTGCTTTTGTTGCCTTGGTTTTTTTGTCATTTGTTACACAAATCGTAAGGCGTGACATGCCTTTCTCCTAGAGTCTGTACATCCCGGGGGACCCGTCACTCCTCGAGAACTTCCCATCCCCTGATGCAGAATGCATGCAGACTGCACTGATTCTGGGGTGTAAACTCATTATTTCAGAATGGAAGGTCCCATCTGCCCCCCCCCCCGCACACACACACACACTATAAATTTTTGGTATAGTCATTTTGATAGACTGGCCGTGCTGGAAGGCCTGTCATCATATAGACTCATGAACAGAGTGAGATGTTTCCTTTAGAAATGGGAGCATTACCTTTCCAACATTAGAGGGCTAGATTAGGGTGTAGGACTGTCAGGGACTCCAGGAGTCAATTCCAATGCTCTTTGTCACTTTTATTCCTGTAGCAGTGGATTGGCCTGCACTACATCTCATCATCATTTGGCATCGCTGAGTGTGGAAGTATGCAATTGTTTGGTATTGTCCTGTATCTTTATTTGTTTTACGTCCCTATTTTTTCTTTCTTTCGTTTGTCTGTTTGTCCCTAAACTGTTTCAGTTGGAATACTTGTCTTGTACAAGTACCGACATCAATTCTGCTGGTTGTCCTATCACCAGATATTTGTTACATGTGCGCTTGAAAATGTTAATGTATTTATAAAGTACCTTTCTAGTGTTCTGACCACTCAAAGCTCTTTACACTACATGTCAGCATTCACCCATTCACACACACATTCACACACCGATGGCTCAGCCTTCGGGAGCAGTTTGGGGTTCAGTGTCTTGCTCAAGGACACTTCGACATGTGGACCGGAGGAGCCGGGGATTGAACCACTGATCTTCCGATTGGTGGGCGAACCCACTGTACCTCTGAGCCACAGCCGCCACAGTATTAAAATGCAATTTAGTACACCCCTCATCCTTCTCCTATACATCGAACTCAGCGTCACACAAATGAATGGACAGGAAGCAACATATTAACTTTCCCAATCCTCATTGCGAATGCCTCGTTTACACAAAGAAAATGTGTAAAAAGTTATGTCCTCAGAGGAATTTAAAAGATGCTATATTGTACAAATCTTACATATAGAGACTTTAACTATGTATTAATTATGTCTTACACCACTGGCTCCATGTGTTGTCTGCTGACTTTGCTATGCCTTGTTACTAGTAGATGGATTAGGCATCAATGAATGTGTCCGTGAGGTCCTTCTTATCCCTAAAATTCATAAACATAATTTCTTCCACACAGTGAAACAAAGCTTTGGGACTGTATTTATTTATTTATTTTTAGCTCTATGGTACTGTCATTGTCTGAATCAGGAGCTTAAAAGAAAAAAACGTCCATCCTTAAGATAATAATTGGATAATATTTTGTATGTTTTTGTTTTTTATTCTACATGGTTTCATTTTGTTGGCATTTATGCTTTGGTTTATTAGAATGGGAGCACTTTAATTTTTATGTCTGTATGGATGAATAAAAAAGAACCTTTAACAAATTACAGCTGAAATTATAAGCGCAGGAAATGAGTGACTGGCTATTAATTGCTCTCTGAGTAAAGAGACAGACAGTGTATAGCTCAGCTTTCACTTGGCTGGCTCTCCGGTGAGGGAGCCAGTCCAAGGAAAAGTCTATTAAAAACTTTGAAAAAAAAAAAAAAAAGGATGATTCAGCTGGTCAAGACCCCCAGAGTTTATAGTACATGATTATATCCAGCAGACACCGTGGTACACCGCCAGGCCACAAACCGGCAACTCTCGCGTGCTTTTATCTTCCGGTCCCTCATCCCCGTCTGCTCAGGAAAGCCGCCGGTACATGAAGGCAGGGAGGAATGATCGATGTTCAAACTTTAAGGAGAGGACGGGCGAGGGGTGTTCCAGCTTGGCCTGACATTGATCCCTTCCCCCCTGAACTGTGGCGAGTTGAATGGCAGAGGAGAGGAACGTGTGTGGGATTGTTTGGCGGAGAGTAACCGGCTGTCGAAGGGGAATAATAGATCCAGCTCTGATTCTCTCCGTTTTTATCCTTAACCTCCTTCTCCTTGACTTTAAGAACGGTCTTTGTGACCCGTGTGAAACCAAAAGTCAACTTTGATTTATTTGTCAAGTAACTTCTGTACTTAAGTAACGCCACTTCCATAGTTATTTTAACCCAAACAAACCACCATCTTTTCCTAAACCTAAGTCCTTCTTTTGCCTAAACCTAACCAAGTTGTTTCCTGTGAAAACGGAATGTTTATTTTGAAAAGACTGCATGCATGTAATGCGTGGAAATTGAGTTGCTTGACGTATGTAGGAGAATGCATGTAAAATGAGGAATAACTTTTCATAGCCAAGTCTGCAGATATTAATAAGTCATTAATAAAGGAGTCATGAGTTTCCCACTTTCTTTCTAAACATTTTTTTTTACAATAATCCATCAAGTCTATAGTTGTACATGTTGAAGGTCCAATATCGTGCTCATTTTCAGTTTTCTACTTCCTTTATTTTCCTCATACTGTCTGCCTGAATATACCTGTACTTACCCTCTGTCGCTCCGTTTTAGTGCATTTCGATAGAATTGCAATGGAATTGCGTTGCTAGGCAACAGTTTGGGTCCATGTTTACTTCCTGTCAGCTGATGTTATTTACATACACTGCAGCAGGAAATAAACTGGGACACATTTAGAATATTTACGTTTAAAACCGTGAAATGGTCTAAATGTTGTATATTTGTGACATCACAAATGGACAGAAACGGCTTGTTCCAAATGCACAATTTCTGAATATGGGCTGTGTGTATTTCTCCGTATATTGAGCATTTTGATAGTATTTATAAAGCACTTAAACCTGCTTTAAAAAATAAAAGACATGAAAATCTCAATTTTTACAATAAAGAGGACCTTTAAAGGAATAGTTCAATATTTTGGAAAATACACTTATTCACATTCTTGCTGAAAGTTAGATGAGAAGATCACATACCACACGTCTGTACAGTAAATATAAAACCACAACCACCTGTCGGTGTAAAATAAGGGGAAACAGCTAGCTTTGCCGCACCTCTGAAGCTTACTAAATAACACACTATATTTTGTTTGAGCATTCAGCGTGGCAGCCCCGACCCTCTGGATCTCTCTCCCGGCAGAGCTCCGCAACAACGCCATATACACGGACTCATTCAATCCTCGAAAACCTCCTCTTCACCCAGGCCATCAGTCATCAACAACCACAGTTATCTGGATATCTTGTGCTTTTTCTGTACTTATGTTTAGTTGCTTTGTTTTGTTTGTCTCAGTAGTATTATCATAATCTAAAACTAGAAGTGCACTCTGCCAAGGCAGGTTTCAACGCCGCGGGACTTCAAGCTAGGCGTTTCAGGCAGTTCAGGAGCAGTGTTTCTGTGGAGGAGAGTAACTCCCTTTGGCGTGGACTTTGTAACTTTTAAATGTACAAAAGAAAACACACTAAAGGAAAGGGAAAGGGCAAAAACGCATAATAGGTCATCTTTGACTTTTGTGATTTTCATTACATATTCCAAGACTTGAATTCTCCATGTGAAAAACCCATCAATGCTCTTCCTTAGAAAAGTTATTACACCAAGTATTTTCATCAGCATCATGAGCACATGAGCATAAAACAGCATGGATTGCAGCCCAGCAGTTAGAGACAGGAGCTTGCGACTTAAAGGTTGCCAATTCCTGCTTGGCTGCCTTGAAAAAAATCTAAGCTCTGAGTGGGAAATGTGTGATATCGTTAAGATAACACACTCATTTAAGAAACAAAAGCAGGAAGACAGTGTGTTTTTTTGCTCTGTATATGACCACGAGCAATCATTTCAGGTTCACAGCGTACGGTATCAAATACTTATGCTACCGCTCTTTTAATCTCCGTTTCATAACCTTTACCTGCTCTGTTGGTTGAGTAATGCTACTGCTAATGCACCTCTTTGATGTACAGGGAGGTAAAGCCATCTGAACTCAGCCAGTCTGCTTCTAAGGGTGACTTTAAGATTGAGGCAATTAATTAATTAAAAAAGCAACAATAAATAGTCCTTAGAAGAGAAAATGAAAGTAGAGTTGATGTATGTTCGTATTGGTGCATTGCCTCATGGTGACTGAAGGTCATAGTTTACCCACCTTTTATTTACTACATCAGTTATGAAGACGGAACACTCTGTCTCTGTCTCTGTCTCTCTCAGCCACCAGACAGATTTTGAGTTGTTGCTGAAAAAAGAGCAAGCACAGAGCTGAGACACAGGCTGCCCGCTGAGCTGAATCAATTCCATTTGACTCAGTTATTTGAAGTCCGTGCACTCCTTCCTTCTCCGTGTCATGCGGCTAAGTCTTACGAGCTCTGTATGTGCCGTCTCTGTGTGTTTACGTGCACACATCTGACTGTGTTTATATGCAGCCGATGCTGACATGTGGGTGTAGACTGTGTGTGGTTGTCTTCTATCAGGGACTACAGTGCATTTTATTCTATCTCAGTGGTTCTCAAACTTTTTACACCACATACCACGTCGGAAAATATTTGACTCTCCAAATGCCACCATTATGACCAGGGGTGGGCAATTACTTTTCCTGGGGGGCCACATGAAAAACCAAGAGTTGTTGTCGGGGGCCAAACAAATTCTGTCAGACGTAACCTTTATTTTATCACTAGATTAATTTATAGAAAACATACTGCACACTTATTTTTCAGCATTTATTATACAAAAAATCACTCCAAACAGCATATTATTAAGAAAATTATATTATATTTTGAACCGTACAGGACTGACTGTTTTGGGTAGTAATGTTTCTATTAACAAAACTTAACAAAACAGAGAATCCCCCAGCATGCCAACATATAAAAACATGCGCTGCAGGTCCAAAAAGCCCTATTTTTCGGGGCGGGGAGGGTAGCCTACTGTACACAGTACTGAACTGTACTTTGTTATTGTCATTTATAGTGGTTGTTTGCATAAAAACGCACAATTCAAATGATCATGACTATTTAAATATTTGCTTCGATTAAAAAAATCTTTGCAAGCTGCTTAGAGATAGTGTTAGAAAGTTAAACAGGTCATAATTCTCTCTCTAATATCTATTTTATATTGATGTGAAAACATCTCCTTCAAACTACTGGATGTATTCAAGTTTCTCACCAAAAACTACATTTTACGAGATTACATTTGAACACATCATGATAACGTTGTAATTTACAATCGCCCAATAGTCATTTTTCCTCAGCCGACTTTGAACGTCTCATAACAATAACTCAATGGCACCTCCGTTAACGTTCATATCTCCAGTATTTAGCCAGTCAGGACTGTGCTGCCCACCGGCTGCTAACAGCTAACGTTACTAACTCTTCTCCTGCTGATTTTAACACAGGTTTGTTGTTCACAGTGAAGCTTTATCAGGGAAAAATAGAATGGGCCTCCCAGGTTTAGTGGCGCCATGCTGTCGAGCGTTTTTTTCTCTCCTCACCGTGGCTCCGGTCCCAAACAAACTGAAACATGATACTGCGTGCATATGCGTCATTTTACCATAGTTTGAGAACCACTGTTCTATCTGATAGGAGTATATCTGTATTTGGTAAATTATTTTAATAAAGAATCACCTTTTTTCTCAGACTGAGACGTGAAGGATTGAAATCAATCTTATTTGTGTGTATGTAGTTGGAGTCAGGACATGGTTAACTTAGCTGGACTAAAAGTCTGGAAGCAGGATGAAGACAGCATGCCACACTCTGTCCAAGGTTCCAAAATAAGCCTTGTAGGCTTCTGAGGTGGAGTCTGGGAAGGTTTTCTTTATTTCAAGGTTGAAGGGGTTCAAAGTTAATTTAATGTCATTTCAACACAGGATTGCAGAATGAAATTAAGTCGTAGTTCTTATGCTACATACGAAAAATAAACTTTTTTTTATGGTGGGAGTGTGGAGGAGGATGTGGAGTTGAGGAGTCTCTCAGCCTGAGGAAAAGGAGCTGCTCTGTAGTCTGGTGCTGTGACAGACTGGCAGCAGGGTGAACAGGCTGTGGCTGTGGTGGGTATTGTCTTTTAATGTCCTTTGGGCTCTGCGCAGGCACCGAACATTTGTAGTCTCATTTAAAGAATGCCTCGTATTTGTTTGACAGACAATTTGTGAATTCATGGGGAGCAGTTTCTTGATGAACAATAATTTGTCCATCCTTCCCTCAATTCTGTGAATCATATCTGGCTGCCTGTTTGCTCCTGCTTAAAGTCTTTATGCTAAGCTAGGCTAATCAAGGAATGACTCCAGAGGCCTGTACTACGAAGCAGGATTTGGTGTTAGCGAGGTAACTTCAGGGTTAACCCTTCAGGGTTTTCCGTCCTATGAAGGTGGATCACTTCTTACCGGGGTAGATCGCCATGGTAACTGATGCTGAACAGCTAACCTGCTCCGGAGCAGGTTATGTTCCAGATAAGAGATCAACTCGTATAAAAGCACCGCCTACTGACCAATCAAAGCTCAGTGCGCAGATCGTATGGTAATGTTACACAAATACGGAGAAGTTACAGTCATAATCCAGACTAAAAACAACACAGTTTAAACTGACAATGCAGGAAGGACGAAAGTCAATACGATATTTCAGATATGTACTCTACATCCATGTATATGTCAGATTGGAATTTAAACAACCGTTAGCTTTCAGTGTTGAACTATGCCTTTAAAGCTTATTTGAAATATCTTTATTCATTCTTTTTATAATGCATTTATTTGGGGGTCATATGAGGGGTTTTACATGTTGGCGGCGTTATGAAACAGTTTGGTTAATTATGGTGGCTGCTGTCTGCACTCAAACAGAGGGAGGCTTGATTACTGGAGAGGCTGTGTGTTTGGCTTCCACACAGCACTGAAGGAACACACACACTCACACACACACACACAGACACACACACACACAGTCCCCGAGTCAACATGCCACTATTATCCATTTTGGTAAACACTTGAAAAACAGGTGATCACCCAATCTGCCACTGGTATTACACAAATCCACTTGTTAACTTCAGTGCCGGGCTTTTGCTAAACACGTCACAGTCAGATGAACTGAGCTGAACGTCTGTAAGTACAATACACACACAGCTACTTTTGAAATCGTGGTTCTACAATAAGAAGTTTTAACTTCCCAACTTGATTTTTTTTCCTACATTTTCCTGGGGCATAAAAAAAAGATTTCAAAATAGTTATTTGGCTTTGGTTTGAACGTTTACTAATGCCTAGCTTGCTGTCTTATAATTGTGAGTCTTTAAAGGTCCCATATTGTAAAAAGTGACATTTTCATGGCTTTTATGTTATAAAGTGGTTTTAAGTTCTATATGAATACTGTGAAAGTATTGAAACACTTAATCCACAGAGAAATACACCCAGCCCGTATTCAGAAACTGAGCTTTTGAAACAAGCCGTCAGGATTTCTGTCCATTTGTGATGTCACAAATCTACATCTACCATTTTAATGTTTTAAATGTAAACATTCTAAATGGGTCCCAGTTCATTTCCTGTTGCAGAGGATGTGAATGACATCAGCTGACAGAACGTAAACATGGACCCAAGCTGTTGCCTAGCAATGCAATTCTGTTGCAATTCCATTGAAATGTACTAAAATGGAGCATTTCAGACAGAGGGTAAATACAGGTATATTCAAGCAGACAGCATGAGGAAAATAAAGTTTTTTTTAAACATTAAAGAATGTAAACATGTTCTAGTAGAAACCCAAAATACAAGTAAGAACCTGAAAATTAGCACGATATGGCACCTTTAAGTCGTTGTGGTTTTCACACTAAATGACTGACCAGCGACAGGGGTCAAACACTACAAGATCTTTCACTAGGAAGAATCCCCGATGAGGTCTCCAAACTATGTTTTATTACAAAAATTACAAATATTTAGCATGCTAGATATCTGGAATGTGTCTGCAAGGCATCACCTCTGGCTGTTTGGAATGGGCCGACGGTTTGGTCCCTGAAATTGCTGCTTGCAGAGTTGTTGAGAACCGCTCATCGCTCGTTGACTTCAGGGGAGTGGAAAGGAGTTGTGTTGTAATATCCAGCATCCCGCAGCAGAAGTGAACGTCAGTCAATGGCCCGCTGCGGACGACATGCTGACGACATGCTCAAAACATGATTCCCGCCCCCCGCTGCTGCTGCACGGAGCGCTATTGCTTATTTATTAATATTGAAGGTGTCTAAATTGCACCAACTTCTGCACAGAGATAGAGATTCCTTGCTTTATAGTTAGATAAAGTGTGCCACCAATTTGGACTGCACATTGTAATCGATATGCACCGGCAATCTGCGTGTAATTAGCGACTGATTTACTAAGGCAGCAGCTCATTCAGTGATTGCCCGCCCTCTAAATGCATTCTGAGAGAGCAAAGGAGAGCTCACGAAGTGCAGTTCAGAAAGCTCAGACCAGAAATCTAAATGCATTCATAATTAACGACATTCTAATACATTTACTAACGACGCACTCCAAGTTTGAGAAAATGATCTATTATTGATAAAAATGCTTGTAATCTTTATTAGTAGAAATGTTTGCAATTATAGCAGTGGGGGTCATTAAACAAAAAGAGAAAGTCAAGTATGTAAATGTGTTGTGATAAAAAAAAGAGTGCTGCAGTGCAGCTCAGTGAACATCAAGCATAACTCTCCTAAAACTTCTGTTTGTACATTACACATTTACCGCAGCAAATGTGTTTTAACAGGAACAAAGAGGGGACATTTAAAAGAACACATCGGGCAAGTGGTTAAATGGTGATACTGAACATGTCGGCTAATCTGTCACTGATAACATTTCATTTGTTTTAAGACTTAATGACTTAATTAATCGATCGTCAAAATAGTTGTTATTTATTTTTTTGAACAGCAATTTGTTTTTTTACTCCAATAGATACAAGAAAATTATCAATTTGGCAAAATCTTGCATTTAAAAGGTCGCTGTTGAGACTAATTTCCAGGTACATTAACAGTCAAAGGTGCTTTAGAGCACAATACAGCATGCAAATGTACATATTTCTGCCGGCAACAATAAGGAAAGGTATACCAATAGATCAACTCTTGACCTATACCCTGCTTAATTTGTAACAGCAAATACATTTTGAAAGCAGTAGACTCTTACGGCCCGTCCAAACAGGGAACGTCAGCAGCGAGTGGCGGCTGCAAAACCTGTTGTTTTTTATTTCGGCGTCTATGTTAACAGGTTAGAGCAGCTGTTAAGCTGTGTCTCCTCTAGAGATCGAGGTCTCGCCTATTTTTACCGCGAGCCACGCGGTTCACAGCAACAATAGTGAAAGTGATCTATTGACTGTATATTGACATTACATCAGCAACATTACTACAGTTTCAATATCTGTATCTGTAGAATATGTCACGGACATGAAAAAAAGTAAAGATATATTTTTTAATCAACACTTCCTGCTTTCCTTTTTTCTGTAGATAGAATTACTTAATTTGTCAACACAAGGCTTTTATTCTGAAATATTTACAGGACAGTGTTGTAGAACGTGCAGTGACTTGCACGGTTCCATGAATGAATAAAGTAAGGGTTTTTTAATTGTGGATAATTACTATTATTTACAAATAACCACACGTTTCTTAACCTTTCTCTGTCTAAAATAAATATAAATGACAATTATAATGAAATGAAAAGCAAAGTCTATGTAGAAAGAAAGGGCTGGCAGCAGCAGAAATGCTGCCGGTGTGGACAACCCATGCGTGAGACATGCAGAAGTTAAGCGAGGCAGCCGCCATTCGCTGCTCACGCCGGTGGTCTGGACAGTATTGATGTTCAATGCAGCAAATCCCATATAAATGAAAAACGGCAACTCCCAACTGGTCACGTGTTTCTCTCTGAATTCTGTCCAACAAGCTTTTTTGTTGAGCATTCACTATGTCTCAGTCACTGAGATTTCTATAAAAAGAAGGTTAATTCAATGTTCCTGCTTTCCTATATTTTCTAAGGCAGAGAATGTTCTGCACAAAACTACCCCTCTCAAACTGCATGAAGCCTCATAAATCTGGCTGAATGCACAATCAACAACATTTATCTCCTCCAGTCGTCTGCGTGACTTAAATGTACATGTATAAAGGCTCCAGGCAAGAATAAATGTGAACAGAAACTCAGAACGTGTCTGAAAGAAGGTGCAAAGAGTTCTCTTTCTTCACATGTAAGTCAAAGTCATACATTTTGAATATGTTTTCTCCTTTCCCCTTCATTTTAGTAAGTCTCATACCAGATCTGCAGTACATCTTCAGCACCATCTATCTCAATATATAAATGTACAGAGCATGCACTTTTCAGTAGTAAGGTTTTCTGCTGTTTGTCTTTGTTGTGGACCTTTGCATTATTTATAGCATCTGTTGGTACAATATTATGGAATCAGTTAGCAGTAGTAAGCTATTACACTGAAAAATGTGAATATCAAACCTCAATTTGTTATCATAATCCTATCAGTGAGAGACATGCAGAATTGCATCCATTACAATGAATTTGCTACGAGATTATTATTATTCATACTATTCCCCCAGTTCATGTTATAGGTGATGGCAAGATGATTTATAAGAAAGGAAAATAGATTTATTCTGTGCACATTTATTCTCATGTTTTTTAACTTTTGTGATGTGAGCCTTTATCTTGTGAATGAATGGTTGTAACAGTCGGGTAATATCCAGATAAAACACAATCCTATCCAGATCCTATCCCAGTGGTTCTCAAACTATGGTACACATAGCACTGGTGGTACGTGTGCTCTCTCCAGTGCTACGCGGAGGAAGCTCTGACAATCGATTCCTCTGTATTGATGCTTTTCCACAGTTACGCTGCACAATATACGCACACTGTATCATGTTTCAGTTTGTTTGGGACCGGAGACACGGTGAAGAGGGAAAAAAAACGCTCAACAGCATGGCGCTACTCAACCTGAGGGGTGCACCCTATTTTTCCCTGATAAAGCGACACTGTTAACAACAAATCTGTGTTGAAATCAGCAGGAGCAGAGTTAGTAACGTTAGCTGTTAGCAGCCGGTGGGCAGCACAGTCCTGACTGGCTAAATACCGGAGATATGAACGTTAACGGAGGTGCCATTGAGTTATTGTTATGAGGCGTTCAAAGTCGGCTCAGGAAAAGTGACTATTGGGCAAAGGTAAATTACAATGTTATCATGATGCGTTCAAATGTAATCATGTAAAATTAAGTTTTTGGAGAGAAACTTGAATAAATCCAGTAGTTTGAAGGAGATGTTTCCACATCAATATGAAATAGATATTAGAGAGGGAATTATGACCTGTTTAACTTCCTAACACTAGCTCTAAGCAGCTTGCCAAGATTTTTTTAATCAGAGCAAATATTTAAATAATCATGATCATTTGAATTGTGTATTTTTATGCAAAAAAACACTATAAATGACAATAACAAAGTACAGTACAGTACTGTGTACAGTAGGCTACCCTCCCTGCCCCCCCCAAAATAGGGCTTTTTGGTACCTGCAGTGCATGTTTTTCTATGTTGGCATGCTGGGGGATTCTCTGTTTTGTTAAGTTTTATTAATGGAAACATTACTACCCAAAACAGTCAGTCTTGTACGGTTCAAAAACTCCTGCATATAATGTAATTTTCTTAATAATATGCAGTTTGGAGTGATTTTCAGTATAATAAATGCTGAAAAATAAGTGCACAGTATGTTTTCTATAAATTAATCTAGTGATAAAATAGAGGTTACATCTGACAGAACTTGTTTGGCCCCCTGGCAACAATCTGGGTTTCTCATATGGCCCCCCAGGAAAAATAATTGCCCACCCCCTGGTCATAATGGTGGTACTTGTAGAGTCAAATATTTTCTGAGGTGGTACGTGGTGTAAAAAGTTTGAGAACCACTGTACTAGGCCAATATCCAACTTGCAGAAACCCATTTTATTTTTCACCATGGAGTGAATTAGTGCTCCATGACTCCTGTGCTGCAAAATGCTAAGGCTATAGAACCAGCAACTTTTTTTTTTTTTTTAAATCCAAGACTTAAGAATCACTCAACAAAATCACAAATACATATTTTCCCTCTTACCTGTAGTGCTATTTATCAATGTAGATTGTTCGGGTAAGAGTTGGAGATATCGGCCTGAAGTGACATCTGCTTTCTCTACAATATGATGGACGCCAACCGTTTCACCACGCAGAAGGAAGTGTGCATCTACTCGTGGACGAGAGGCTCGTGCTTGCGACAGCGCAAGATCTAAACATTGATGGTGTCCTCCTCGGCTGAGGTTTAACGTTAGCTAGCTCTGTGGCGCTAGGTGAGTTAGCGGTATCAAGTATAGATGCGCACTTCTTCTGTGCGGTGATACGGTTGGCAGGTGTAGTTCGGTAGAGAGAAAATAGTTCTTTCATGAAACTGCTCACAACAAGGTCTGTGGATTATCTTGAGTAACCAAGCATTGATTTCTGGAAAGAGATTTTGCTGTTGAGTTTTTCAAATGTATTTTTTTGGTGCTTTGAGAGAAGCCAGACATGTCTACGGCCGGTTGGGTGACACTTCGTTGCTGGATTTGTCAAAGTAACCCCTTTCATATTACACATAGTCATTTGATCCATTGTTAAAGGGGACATAATCATGCTCATCCTCAGGTTCATACTTGTATTATGGGTATCTACTAGAACATGTTTACATGCTTTAATGTTCAAACAACACTTTATTTTTCTCATACTGTCTGTCTGAATATACCTGTATTCACCCTCTATCATAAACGCTCCGTTTTAGCGCATTTCAACGCAATGGCAACGGAATTGCGTTGCTAGGCAACAGTTGGGGTCCATGTTTACTTCCTGTCAGCTGATGTTGTTAACATACACTGCAACAGGAAAACAACTGGGACACATTTAGGATGTTTATGCTTAAAACTGTGAAATTGTCTAAATATTGTAGATTTGTGACATCACAAATCAGTATAGAAATCCTGACAGCTTGTTTCAAATGCGCAGTTTCTGAATATGGGCTGTGTGTATTTATCTGTGGACTGAGTGTTTTGATACTTTCACAGTATTTATATAGCACTTAAACCTGCTTTATAATATAAAAGACATGAAAATCTCACTTTTTACAATATGGGACCTTTAATATAAAAATATTTACTTTAAAGTCCCAAACTGTGTCAAATTTCTATTTTAAATGATCATGAGTATCTCTCATTCTGTATTGTCGGATGGCAAATCAAATCATACAAAATCAACTGTGTTGTAGTTGAATATTGTAACACCAGTTGCCACATATGGTGTATACACCTCTTCAGCAAAGTGCACACTTCATTCCACATAGTCCACAATACAGTTTGTGCACATACTGTACAAATCCTGCCCCACCCCCCGACCTCACACGAAGACACAGCATGGATTTATATAAACGTCCAGTCTCATCCACACTCCTCCATCCACTCTGTGATAATCCCCTTCAGTGCCCCTCCAGTGCCCAGTAGACTAATGATGAAATAAACCCGGAGCTTAGCGTCACACAGACCTGAACTAAGATGACCTGACTCAGATGATGCAGGGCAAGCATAATTCCTGTGGCATCCATCCAACATCCACTTAACTGTAGAACAGTGTCCAGAAAGCCCAAACTATTTACTCTTCAACGTTTCTTTCCCTCATGCACATTACAGTGATTTATGAACTGTGCAGTTTGAATACCACTCGCTTAAGTAAAGCAGATTATAAAAAAGGGCTTGTTAAGGGTTGTATTCCCCCACTGCAGAGATTTTGGATCTTCAGAATTACAATCATTTAGGAGAATTTAAAATCTGCATGCTTGAACAGGCATCCTGTAGAGGTGTAGAAGAGTTTCAGGAGTTCTATAGACAAAATAATGATCTGCGATGGAAAAGGGTGCTAAGTAAAAGTCAAGTTAGGAAATAAAATTAAAAGTAGAATGCATGAAGGACATGCTAAAGCTGTAAACATGACTCCTTAGACAGTGTGTAATGGTTCCAAGCTGGATAAAGACAGCTAATTACCATGCAGCTTTAGAGCAGTGGCAATGAAACCTCAAAAGGACATACCGAAAAAGTCTTGAAAGAACACGTAAAACCGTCGTTCAAATTAAAGCCGGTACTCTACACTTGAGTCTCAAAGCCTAAAGAGTCCTCTCAGAAAGTTCGAAGTGTTTACAGAGAGCGTCAACATAACAGTGTGCCCAAAAATGAACAAAACCACTCAACTTGATGAAATTCTGCCACACATACGAGAGGTTTCAGCACTTCTAATGAGTGGCATTCCCTAATGTTTAACTTCTGTCACATGATTCATTGACATCAGATAGTAGTTGTAACAAACCCTTCTGGTTCACACACATGGAGAAAAGAATGTCTCCTGTCATACTGCCATATAATATATTATCAGATTATTATTACTAGAAATATGTAGCAACATTTTATGAAAACATCATAGATCATAAAAGTAAAATACCTCGTTGTTTAACTGTCCAGCACCCACTGCACCATGGGCTAAATCATGCCATCTGTAAGCTTTAACTAACGGCTAACGACGACAACAACAACTCCTTTCAACACAGATAAATGGATAAATACTTCAACTTTCATTGTTGGATTTATTACTTTTATGAAGTTTCTGAAAAAAACACTGTTGTTCCGAGCTGGATTACAAAAGGTCTGAAAGGAATACGATCGCGCCGACACCTCATTAGAAAGCTACGGTGGTGACGAAGCAGCTGCAAGTTAAAGTAAGTCTCAGCAACGCAGCGTTCCGGTGATATTCTAAAAAAAGTAACTAGAGTATGTATACGATAGCGACGACCTCAACGGGTTAAGATCTGTGCTTAAGTACATGTACTTAGTTAATGAGAATATGCATACTGTTGAAGTAGCAGTAGTCAGTATATTTTTGGCATCATTGGGCAAAAATTCCATAATAACCTTTCAGCATGTTGTAATTCAAGTGTTCTGAGAGATAACTAGACTTCTGCTCCTCCTCATGACTCTGTTTTCAGGCTTTAGAAAATCTAGCCCGTGACGGGAGATTTTGATCAATCACAAGTCATTTCATTGAGAGAGTGTTCCTATTGGCTGTGCTCCTATCATGGGACCGTAACTTGGCGTTCCTTCACCAGATTTCACAATGGCAGCTGCGTCACAAACTTTCCCATTTTACAGCTAAACCGAGCACTACAAGCTGATTCTGAAAACATTTGAGGCGAGAAATAGGCATTAACGTAACAGAATATTGATTCATATTTGATCAGCGCTGCCTAGTTTGACCGTTTGGTTGGAATTCGCGAGTGATTGACAGCCAGCTCTCATAGACGGCAGCTGGACAGCAAACCTCAGATCAGCTCTTACTGCTTGTTTTCCTCCGGTCTGTGAAATCCTGCAGATGCCGTTAGGAGCACCGGAGGACACAGAGGAACATGATTTTTTTCAGGTTACCTGTTTCATGTACTACTGTCAGGATATAGCGACCGTTTTATAAAAATAACTTTTTTTAATCATATTTTCTCCAATCTCGCCTACTTCAGCTTTAACTGAAGCAGAAGCAGAACAACAGCAAATTTAGTTTGCTCATAATGTCTGCTTTCTAAAAGTGCTAGCAGTCTTTTAACTCTTGGAAAGTTGTTCTCTGATGCAGCTCTCTAAAAAGGTTGATGGACTTTCCCTTTAATTAATGAGCTACCAGTTCTAGGTATTTCACCAGACATTATTCTACTCATTGATGGCGGAAGTCGAGACAACCTTTTCAAATAAAGGTTATCAATCAAATTAGCCCTCTGCTTTTGATTCAGTGGCTGCAGTCTGTGTTTGTGTGTGTGTGTACTTGCCAGCATTGTGAATTCACTTTGACAAGGATGTGAAATGAGCACTGTATCTGCATATGTGTGTGTACAGAAGGTTGCATGTGTATTCTGCATACAAGGTAAGAAAATTAGGTACATGTGTGTGTGTATGTGTGTGTGTGTATGTTTGCGTGTAAGTGTGCGTATCAAATGGGATTTGTTACACTGTAAGCAGTGACCAGTGGAGTGAAAAGGAAAAAGGCTCTCAACATTGATCACTGCAAGACTCAACTGTGTGTGTGAATGCGTGTATATTGTGTGTGTGTGTGTGTGTGTGTGTACGGGGCGGGGAGATATGGCCAAGGTTAATTATCAGAGAAAGCATTTTGCAAATGTGTGTGTGGGCGGCCCCCCCCCCGTTATTGCAGGCAATGAAGCTGAGAGTTGAGTGCAGATTTGTATTCAAAAGCTGCTGTAACTCCTCTCCTCCTCCACACACACACAGGGTTTGTTTTTAAATTGATTTAGTTCAAAAAGACGTAACAGGTGAGGAAAGACAAGACATAAAACAGGTAACGGGAAACGGGTAACAATAACAGAAAAGTAATAATCTGGGGTTGGTACTTTGATTTGGGTTTTGTGTGTGTGTGTGTGTGTGTGCGTGTGTGTGTGTGTGTGTGTGTGTGTGAGAGAGAGAGAAGATGTACGTCTGTTTTTTTAGAAAAAGAGAGAAAAAAAGTAAATAAAAATAAACATAAAAGGGGGGTATGGGTATATATACATTTGCGTGGGGTGAGATAGTTTTTTATGTATTTATTTACAAACTGATTTAATTTTTTTCCCCTTTTGTCCTATCTCCTTCCTTCCTCCTCCTCTCCCCCATTTCCGTTTATTGAAAATATTACTGTAGGAATAGTAGAGCAGAGAGAGAGAATGGGAAAAAGAGAGAGAGAAAAAGAGTAGAAAAAAACTGTTGGGTGAGTAAATATGAAAGTAATAAATACATATGGTATAGTACATATTGTCGGAAGTCTGTTTTTTCTTGTTATTAAGAGAGACCCAATGGAGAGAGTAGATAAATAAAATAGCAAAACAATTGAATATTACAAACTATATATATATATATATACAGTGTACTTTATATACTGTATGTATGCGTGTGTATGTATATATATATATGTATATGTATGTATACACGCACACACAAATGCATGCACAAAAAAATGTAAAATCAGTGCAGTGAGGATTGCCCCCTCCCTCCCCCCCAGCATTCTGGAACAGTTCTGTGTTATGACTAATAGATGCAGTACGTTTTTCCAAAGTGATGTGGTTACAAAGAGGTCCATCCACACTCAAATGTTTAGTTTCTTTTTCTGCTTTTCCAGTTGAGGAGGATTGTTTTCTTGGCAACAGTGAGAGAGATGAGTATTGTGTTTATGTAGTGGTTTGGGAGTGTGGCTGATGATGTGTTGCCTAATATGCAAAGTGATGGGCAGAGTTTTTCAGTGACTTGTTTCCAAAAGTGTTGTACGGGTGGAGGCAGTGCCAGAATGCATGTATGTAGTCGTCCAGGGTGTTGGGGGCGGGGGGGGGCATAGTGAGCAGATATTTGAAATGAAGAGGCCCATTTGATGTTTGTTTTTTTTACAGTGTGATATGAGTTCTGTGGTTGATTTTATAACTGCATGAGTCGGAGTTTGGGTTTATTTGTCATTGAGGATGTATTGTTGCAGATTCTGGTCCAGGTGTCAACGTCTATTGTTGTGGATAAATCGTTTTCCCATTGTGCAATGTGGGAGAGCTATTGTTTGGCAAGTGTTGATGAATTTGTACAGTTTGGAGGAGGTGTTATTGGCTGGATTTATTTTTTACAATAGTTAGTGGTGATGTTTTAGTGTTGTCTTGATTTAGGTTAAACTTATGTGTTATGACTGATTGGAGTTGTAGATACTGGAAATAAGATTTGTTGTCTATCCTGTACTTTTGAGTTAAGTCTTTGAAGGGGATGCAGGCTAAGTTTTGAGCTATGCCTTGAAGCTATGTCTTTCCAGAATTGTTGTTTTTCTATATCTAACCAAATAATAACCAATTGGATCCATCCAACAGAACAGACCCACCGACTGTACTTTTCTTGTTTTCCGAACACCTTTCCGTTTGTTGGCCGCTCAGAGTTGATCATGGTTCTTAACTGTGAGCTGTGTGCGTCCGGCGTTGCCTGTCGAAGGTGTACATTTTATTTTGGGCAACGGCTTGGCTGGTAGCCGAGTTTGGACCAACACTCCCGCACCTGTAGTTACATCTTGTCCAACTGATTTGCTGTTCTTGCATAATGATCAGAACATGGGTTCCTATAGGTGAGGATGGTGTGAAAAATGTTTTCTAAGATGGTGGTACCAACTAAGTTTTGTTCCCTTGTCTTGAAAGTGGAACATGACGAGTGTGGATACTTTAGTATCCGGAAAGCATACCTGAACATGCTTAATAATTTCTTTTGGCCACGTGTCAAAAGGGATGTGTCCGCAGACATTAATACCATAAATCATATGTGCCAGCTAACGGTAAAAAACCTAATCAGAGGGTCAAGCCTGCACCGCTGCATTCTATCCCAGCTGTGAGTGAACCATTTACCCAACTCATTGTGGACTGCGTGGATCCGTTGCCGTGTTCCAAGTCTGGTTGTAAATATCTGCTTACGGTGATGTGTCAGACCACCAGGTATCAAGCTGCCCATCTGTTGAGGTTGATTACGACTAAGGCTGTGGTTAAGGCGTTGTCATAGTTCATATCCATATTTGGTATCCCTAAAGTGATCCAAAGGTCAAACTTTTTGGGCAGGTGTTGAATCTGTTGCGCGTTAAACAGAACTGATCTTCGGCTGATGATGCGCAAAGCCAAGAGGCCTTGGAAAGGTTCCACCACACTCTTATGTCTCTTCTACTTGCATACTGTACTGAGCTAGATAGATAGAGACTGGGAGGAGGGGCTTCTATGGCTGATGTTGGCTACAAGGGAGGCTGTACAAGAAAGTACAGGCTTCAGCCCAAATAAGTTGGTTGGTCCTTGGACATTCTGGTCCTTTGGCAGTGCTGAAAGATGGCTGTGTTGACAATGAGTCGCCAAGGAGACTAACTGATTATGTGAATGGATTCAGACATTGTTT
This sequence comes from Sebastiscus tertius, assembly GCA_916701665.1. Classification (NCBI taxonomy): domain Eukaryota; kingdom Metazoa; phylum Chordata; class Actinopteri; order Perciformes; family Sebastidae; genus Sebastiscus; species Sebastiscus tertius. Next base: position 24,805 of record CAKAOH010039417.1, on the reverse strand, counting down.
GTTTGTTGCTGAAAGTATGGCACAGGAAACGTTGCGTGTGTCTCAAAGTAAGATGAAGAAGCTGTATGACCGCCGTACGGAGCGACATCAGTTCAGTCCAGGAGACCGGTTTTTGGCACATATGCTTATTGTTGGTTCGCCATTTCAGGCTAAGTACACAGGTCCATACACAATCACTGAGAAAATGTCTGATTTGAAATATGTCATAGCAACACCAGATGTCAGACCAAATGTCTTTGTCATGTGAATCTCCTGAAACCATACTGCAGGCGTGTGGTTGACACAGACCTGGATGATGTGCATCCAGCTCTTACTGTGACTTCGGAGGTTTCGGTGCATGAGAGCGATGGAGTGCCAGAGCTTGATGATAGTCTGCCGTATGGGCGTTTGAAAAATTCCGAATCGCTTTGTAATTTGGACAGGTTGTTGGCTCATGTGTCGTGAGTCAAAACATGATCAATTGGAGAGTCGGTACACAAGTCTCCACATTTGTTTTGGTGACATGGTTACTTAGATGCTGAGGTGGAGTGCATGGTCCGAAACAATATTGCTGTAACATCATCCTCTAGAAGGGCGTCTCTGTGTATTTTGGTGCCCGAGCAGATTGGAACACCTAGATTCTGCACTGATATAAGGAAAGTAAATAATAAGACAAAATCTGAATCAATTCCTTTGCCACATATGGATGATTGTATAGATCAGGTGGGGTCTGCCAAGTTTGTTAGCAAATTTGATTTGCTTAAAGGTTATTGGCAGGTAACTTTGTCCAAGCGCGCACAAGAAATATCTGCATTTATCACGCTGTTTGGTCTGTATTTCTACATGGTGATACCATTTGGGGTAAATAATGCCCGCGCAACATTTTAGCATTTGATGAACCGTGTAGTGTCTGGGTTAAAAGGTTGTGCTGTATATCTTGATGGTTTGGTCATTTACAGAGTGTGACCTCATTCTCTGCTCAGGTGGACATTACTCCACTATATCTTTACATAGCATAGATTGATATAGATGCTCAAAGTATCTCATAATGTAGTATTAAATGGTCTTTAATCATCATCAGCATCATGATTCCTCAACATGATCATTTTTTAGATATAAATACAAGACAACCAGGATAGCTTGGTTTATTTTTCCGACAGTCTGGAAGCTTTATTGAACTTGCCTGCTCTTACTTACTCCAGGTCATTCTGTTTTTCAATGGCAACAGTATATGTCAGGATAAAAGGAAAGTCTAAAAAGAGACAATTAGTGTGTCGTGTGTGTGCTTTGACATCATGCTTTTAGGCCGGGAACAAGTTTTGTGTGAGTGTGTATGTGTTGTATTGTGTGGACCTGGCCTTGCAGGAGATGAATCACGCAACACAACAGATGAAAAGAGAGGTAGGGTCAGCTGGTAGCCAAAAATAAGAGTCACTTTATTTTAAAAGGTGACAGGAAAGGCGCAGGTGTAAGTATAGCTGAGGTACTGCTGGGTCAGGGTGCCTCAGGGCTCAAACACAGGTCTGCCCTGCTGAGAGAAAAAAGGTGGAGAGAGGGAGGACATGAGGGACGGGGGTCTGGATTTGTTCTTTAGGGGCTGGGTCAGGTGAGACAGTTACATGTTAGGCCGGATGTGTCTGTAGAGTACTTCATTACTACCTACGTGTACTGTAAAATAAGGTGAATAAAACACCATGCTTCCTTTTTCCACATTCTTGACACTGTGAATGTTAGCTAATAATAATGAAATTTGAAGTATTGCAATTAAATGCAATTAAATTACCCCTAAATTTGATGGATATTAGAAAGAATGCAAGTTTAAGGCACTTCCACATTGGCTTCACTTCCACTGGCTGTAGATCTCTTTAGTTGTCAGGGTAGATCTCTTTAGTTGTCAGGGTCACAATCGAGGCCAAGCATGAGGGATACACACTCACTCCTCAGGACAGTACTTGTTGACAAAATTCTTCTTTCCTTATTTCTTTTTAACATGGGTAATATAATTGCTGAAATTTTAAATCCTCTCCACGCATCTTCCTTGCTCTCACTCTCTCCTTCTCCCTCTTTTTGTCTCTCTCTCTGTCAGTAATGAGTTTAGCCTCAGTTTCGGGGTTAAAACTTGTAGTAAGTATGAAAAATGTAATTTATTGTAATTGTTTATTCTCCTATTCTCCAACTCTTAAGCTAATGGGGTTGGTACTATCAGTATTTGCCCGAATAACCTCTTCTCCTTGGCAAACAACCAGAACTATTATTAATTTTACAACTGTAGCCCATTATACACAGTGAAGAAAAAATAGTATGTCATGTTCCCAATGCTGGATTGTGTAACCTCTTTCCCCCCTGCGCCTTTGCCTCTTAGAATTTAAGTGATCCCAATGGTTGAAGTTTGTTATTAGCTTTATTGGAAAGCCAATAGTTGATGGAATTATTAGGGCCCGAGCAAGAAAGTGCCAGGAAACCTATGGTATTTCTAAGGATTATTATTATTTTCTGCTGCGAGATTGCATTTTTGAGACGCTTAGGATGCATGAAAACTCATGAAAATTGGAATACGCATCAGAACTGGTGAAAATTGCAAAGTTACATAGTGATTGGGCTCTGGCGTCGCCAGCGAGCTCCATAGCGCTCCCAAATGCAGGCAAAGGTTGAGAAAGAAATACTTCGATCTTCATGAAATTCAATTAGCTCATTGCTCACATCTGAAAGAGCGTATTAAATATTTTTTAGATTTTTTCAGACAACAGGGAGTCAGCCATCTTGGATTTCGTGCATTGATTTAAAATTGAAACTGTTACTAGCAGTGTCCGACTTTCATGGAAATGCACGGCAGCGGGTACCACCGACTTGCGCAAAGGGGCGAGGATCCTTTCAACGCTGCTTGCAGCTTTAATAATTTTTTTATTTCCATCTTTCTTGCTGAGTGCCCTGAGTGTTAGAGCTGAATACTGTGAATCCATGTACCGGTATTTAACCGGAATTTCTGCAAAGTCTACTCCCATACGATTTTGTAAAAGGTTTCACTCTTATTCTTTTTTTTATTTTACTTCTCGATAATTGTTACTGCCATATTTATGTCCAGTGGGATGGATGGTAGAGACGGAAACAATTGATAATGTCAATCCTAAGAAAGCGCATTACATTGTCTTTGAGGGAGGACAAACAAAAATATATCCTTGGGTCTCAGTTTGGAATTGTTCTACTAAAGATATGACTACATAATATAACAAATATTAACAACAATCAAACAGTGGATTAGAAATCGTAGTCAATACGTCCAAATTTGGGAAATCTTATTCGTTGGATTTTTGGGTGATGCAATTAGAACTTCTGCACGTGGCACTCTCCTCATGGTAGCTATTATTATTCATAACAAACATATCTTTCTTTAAACATATCTACTAGACATAGAGTTTTTTAGGAGAAGAAAATATAATATAAAATATTAAACAGGGCTATGTGAATCAAATTTTAATCAAGGGTAACATTCTGGATTATTAACTTAGTAAAGGCAGGGGAAGGATCAAGCTTTCTGTGACGTTAACCACAGCAGTACAATCACATACTGTACACTCAATTCTCTCCAGGAGATAAAACTAAATTCTGCACCTCCACATGTCTGTCCTCTCACCCCCCTTCCTTCTCATCTCTCTTCCTTTTTCTTCTTTTTCTACTTTTGGGCTGGTGAGACAAGGTTTGCAACATTGATGGAAGTTTGAAAACATCGACCACGGGCTTTTGAAGCGGCAGCGAGAGCCTCTTCTGCCTCCCCCTCTCTCTTCTTTCTCCTCTCTGCTGCTGCTGCTGCTCGTGAACTGATAAATGTTGCATAGAGCTTGCTGGACAGATCCTTCTCCTAATCCTCTGGTCAATACAACAACTCTCCATTCGCTTGGTTTGAAAGTTCCATCCCCTGTCAGCTCTCTCTCTCTCTCTACATGCTGAAAAGTAAAGCAGAGCTAAGCAGTGTTGGCCCACAGACCACTGACATGACTCTCATCCCCAATCAGATGACACAGGGGTTTCCAATGTTTTGTAAAAAGTGTTACTCATCTTTTTTTTATTAATATTATTTTACCTCTCAATTTTTTTTTAGATGGCCTCATTCATGTTTTATGGATGGATGGTAGAGATGGGAAAGATGTTTAAAGCTTCAGTAGTCAGTATATTTTTGGCATCATTGGGCAAAAATTCCATAATAACCTTTCAGCATATTGTAATTCAAGTGTTCTGAGAGATAACTAGACTTCTGCACCTCCTTATGTCTCTGATTTCAGGCTTTAGAAAATCTAGCCCGTGACGGGAGACTTAGACCAATCACAGGTCATTTCATTTAGAGAGCGTTCCCATTGGCTGTGCTCCAGTCATGTGACCGGAACTTGGCGTTCCTTCAACAGATTTCACAATGGCAGCGACGTCACAAACCAGTTTGACTATTTGGTCGGAGTTCGCGAGTTATTGACAGCTCGCTCTCATGGACGGCAGCTGGACAACAGACCTCAGATCAGCTCTTACTGCTTGTTTTCTGTGAAATTTTGCAGATGCCGTTAGGAGCACTGGAGGACACAGAGGCACATGATTTTTTTTTCAGGTTACCTGTTTCATGTACTACTGTCACGATATAGCGTTTTATAAAAACTAACTTTTTTTAATCATATTTTCTGCAATCGCGCCTACTTCAGCTTTAAAGGTCACCTATTATGCAAAATGCACTTTTCCATGTCTTTTAAACATCAATATCTGTCCCCAGTGTGTCTACAGGTCACCATAGTATCATAATAGACCATCCTCTCTCTTTTTCTCCTGCTCCGTTTGTCCGAAAATGGGTGTCGAAAATCACTTTGCTTTTTTTCCTTCTCTTCTGACGTCATTAGAGAAATGCAAGCCATGTAAGGGTTTCCTGGTCGAACCAGAGCAGAACCTTCAGTAGCTGACCCCGCCCCACAGCGCGTCACTCTGTGTAATCCACAACCGAACTTGACCAAAGTAGCTCCTACTGTTAGTCTGCAAGAACCAGCAGAACAGGCTTCATGTACTCCCATCATCTAGTTATAACATGTTCTTTCACAAAGGCTTTATGTAATTACACTGTTTAAACAGCTGATATTTATATTTGATGTCATGCATGTAGAAGAGTACTACAGGTAGTAAACAGTGACTGTAAGCAACACAACACGTTTCTGTTTCACAGTCAAACTTTATTTGAGTAGACAGATTACAATATTAATTATACACAGCATTTTGAATCATCCCACCTGCAGTTATGTTGACATGGTACAGGAGAAAGTCTTTCAGCTCTGGTAAACTATGGTGAGCTAAGCTCCGGTGGTCTGTAGTCATGGTAACACAGAGACAGCTCCTACAGTAATAACCATTACTCTGATTACTTTACAACGTTTATCAGGTGTCTTTTACCAGAAATACTGAACTGACTACTGTTTCACATCTTCTGTTTTCCACCCTGATGGTCGCTGTGTTTACACACCGTCTCTTAGCGGTAGCATATAGCTAACCCGTAGATACAATGCTAACCCGTTAGCATGTAAGCTACATGCTAACGGGTTAGCTCTGTATCTCCATGTAAACAACTATCTGCTCACAGCTGTCTGCTCTCCTCTGGGATGATTCTGTCGGTCATTTGTCACAGATGGATCTGTAAAGACAGACGTAAAACAGAGTGTGTGTTTACGGTTTACAGAGTTGATGCAGAAGGTAAACACTGAGCTAACTAACAGAGCTATAAACAGCATTATTTACCTGAGAGAAACCGTCAGGAGAACCTGGAGTCTGGACCGCAGATGTTCATCATTTGTCGCCGATTTCTGATCAGATTCCTCCGGTAACGTGCGCTGGGTGAAGTTTCTGGTTTATAAACTTTAAAGTGGTTTTATAAACTTTTCTTAGCCGATCCCTGCAGACCTAGACCAGGTAACTCTCTCCCTCAGTGAGAGCTGAGTTGCTCCGTGAGGGGAGGGGGAGAGGGTGACTCTGAGTTGTTGAGGACGTTTGATTTTTTCCCATCAGATTATATCCCAGCTCATGATGTTTGCAGTGAGTTTTGTCAGCACTATTTTCTGTGGTCACCTGGGGAGGACAGAGCTGGCCGGTGTGTCTTTGGCCATAGCAGTAAGTATACAGAATAGTAATGCTATTCTTATACAGTTAATGTTAAAAAACAATAAAGCAACAGAACATAATTCACCAATGTTTGTTATTACCCTCAGGTTATTAATGTTACAGGTATATCTATTGGATCTGGTTTGGCTTCAGCGTGTGATACTCTGATTTCTCAGGTATGATGAGCCTTATATAGCTACTATTCTTCATTCAATTTTCAATGTCAATTTATTTTAAGTCACACCATAACAGAAGTTATCTTGTGACACTTTTCATATACAGCAGGTCTAGACCTACTCTGTATTTTACAGAGACCCAAGGTAAAATCTCCCATGACTATTACTACTGACTACTACTAATAATAGCAGCAGTGGATATCATAGAATGATAATAATGATATCAGTAATAATAGCAGAAATAATAATAGAAATATGGCTACTGACTACTACTAATAATAGCAGCAGTGGATATCATAGAATGATAATAATGATATCAGTAATAATAGCAGCAGTGGATATAATAGAATGATAATTGTAATAACAGTAATAATAATAATATAAATATGACTACTAATAATAGTAATAGCAGCAGTGGATATAATAGAATGATAATAGTAATAGCAGTAATAATAGCAGAAATAATAATAGAAATATGGCTACTACTACTAATAATAATAGCAGCAGTGGATATAATGGAATGATAATAGTAATAACAGTAATAATAATATAAATATGACTACTAATAATACTAATAGCAACAGTGGATATAAAAGAATGATAATAGTAATAACAGTAATAATAATATAAATATGACTACTAATAATAGTAATAGCAGCAGTGGATATAATAGAATGATAATAGTAATAGGAGTAATAATAGCAGAAATAATAGCAGAAATAATAATAGAAATATGACTACTGATAATAGTAATAGCTGCAGTGAATATAATAAAATGATAATAGTGATAGCATTAATAATAGCAGAAATAATAATACAAATACGACTACTGATAATAGTAATAGCAGCGCTGGAAATAATAGAATGATAATAGCAATTGTAGTAATAATAGCAGAAATAATAATAGAAATATGACTACTACTAATAATAATAGCAGCAGTGGATATAATAGAGTGATGATAATAATAATAGAATAAACGAAGTTGGTAACATGCATGAATATGACATGAATGCATACAGATCAGATGGAGATGGAGAGACAGGAGGAGAGAGGAGCTCAGTGTATCACAGGAAGTCCCCCGGCAGTCTAGGCCTATAGCAGCAGCTGGTCCAATGCCGCCTGAGCCAACCCTAACTATAATAAATATTCATCAGGTATGACAAGTATTGACATAATAAGAAAATGCTTTCTGGTTTTAGACCTTCGGGGGCCGCAACCTCATGAGAGTCGGGGTCATTCTGCAGCGGGCCATCCTCATTTTATTACTGGCATGTTTCCCCTGTTGGGCGATCCTCGTTAACACAGAGCTCATTCTCTTGGCTGTCAAACAGGAGCCAGAGGTGGCCAGGTAAGCTGTGTCAAAACTCACACTTTTTTTGCTTTATTTATTTAATGTTTGTGTAAAATTGTGTATTTCTTGTTGATACTGATGGAAAACCTCTCTCCAGGTTGTCTCAGATGTACGTGAATATCTTTATGCCAGCACTTCCTGTGAGTATTTCAAACCTCTCTGTATGAAATTCATCTTCCTTCAATCAATTGTTCGCTTGCAATGCCCAGTGCATACTTCAAAAAAATTCTATTTTGATGTCTGTTGTGTCCAAATATATGAAATTCACAGATTTTTTTCTTTGTTGTTCTGTTTAGGCTACATTCATGTATTCATTAGAAACAAGATATCTGCAAAACCAGGTAAGGTCCATTATTATTCAACAATAAGTAACTCTCTGATGAGCTGAAATAAGGAAAGGATGATTATATGAAAGAGACACCATATACTATAATACACGCCTGTGATTAGCTTCCTTATATCCTCAAAAGGATGAGTAAGGGATAATGTACAGCTAGCCGGTCATTGTTGTGAAATAAACCCAAACATGCGATGCAGGTCTCTCATCGCCCTGAAGGGGTTTATTTCACAACAATGACCAACTAGCTGTACATTACTCTGCTTATTACACGGCTACTTACTTGGGAAAACAATAATTTGACCCAAAAACCGACATCAGAACTGCACCCATAGCAACGGTCTGTTATACATAGCAACGGTCTGCTATAAAGAAATAACAGACCGTAGAAAGCCGTGATTGACCAATCAGAATCAAGTTTTCAACAAAGCAGTGTAATAAAAGTACAGTAAATGCTATTAATCAGACTTCTATTTATTTGGTAACAGTGTGTCGCTCCTGGTCTGCATGGTTACGTCACATTAGAGATTAGTACTGTCCGGATTTAGTCAGGGCAAATAAATGTATATGAACCACAAACCTCAATTTTGGATCAAATGTTTTGATTTGTTTTGCATTTGTAAATCAATCACATGCACATCTTTGCCATCCAGGTGCTGAGTATAAAAACTGTACAGTAGATTCTGCATCCCAAGGACTCAACAACTCTATTGAATGGCCCTTTTTTACCTTCTTCTTTTTTTTTTTTTTACCTTATTATATTTAGAAAAGTACAAATGTTCTTTATCAGGTACAGAGGTATCTATGATTTGTTAAATCATATCCTCGTCAGCTGCTCTTTTAACTGTTCCCAGGATCACCATAAAAATCTTTGGGGCTGCTACTTTTAGCCACTACGCCCCAAAAATATGGAATACTCTGCCTTTAAATATTAGACTCACTGACTGTAGATAGTTTTAAACAAAAACTCAAAATGCATCTTTTTTAATATTGCGTATAACTAGCAGCGTTCTGTTTTTAATCTTTTCGATTTTTTGTAAATTTTAGATAATAGGCACACTTATTTTCTCCCTTTCTCCTTGTATGTCTATGGTTTTTAAATTTGTGTTTTTAGTGTTTTTGTTGCTGAATTGTGAAGCACTTTGTGCTGCATTCGGTGCATGAAATGTTCTAAATAAGTAAAGTCCATTCATTCATTCATTCATTCATTCATTCATTCATTAAGGATCTTGCGTAGTAATAATTGGGTTCTCTCTTTGCCTCTGTCTAGAAGAATAACATGAGGCTCTTCTCTTTTAGGGCATCATATGGCCACAGGTAATCACAGGCTTTGCGGTCAATGTTCTTAACGCTCTCATCAACTACATTTTCCTCTTCCCATTAAATCTGGGAATAGCGTGAGTATTGCCTATTGACTCTTTCAGTTCCACAACTATTGATTGCGTCCCATAACCTACATCATGCAATGAAATACTCTTTACAGAGGTTCTGCCGTTGCCAACGCCATTTCCCAGTTCTCCATGGCTACAATTCTCTATGCTTATATCATCTGGAAAGGTCTTCACAAGGCAACCTGGGGAGGTGAGCACCACATTTGCATTGGAGGATAGTGAGTGACTGCATGTAATCAGAGGCTCCAGTTGTTTCCCACAAGCAGGTGTTAATGAGTTATTGAAGTGATTGTGGTTTAATAAAGCTGTAGCTCAGGAGAAACTCAAAGTTTTGTAATAATTATTATGAATTGTATTATTATTATGATTGGTTGGAAAACATACATCTAGTTAATTGTGTTTAAGGAGTTTCAAGAAAACTTAACACCCATCTTCAGAGAATGTATGAGCAATATGTTGTCTCAGAAACATCTTAGTTTAATGTGAAAAATGCTATTTTGATCAGAAATCTGATATATCATATATATATGTAATATCTAGAACAATCACAATACAGTGAAGAAAGTGAAGACCCATCAGACCAGATTATGATTATGTCCCCAGCAGAGCTCCTTGGAGTCGGTACATATCTGATTGTTGAGACCTTATTTCATAGGTGTGGGTAATAGAATGATTTAATGATTCATTATTTGATCACACAGGCTGGTCTAAAGAGTGCCTGAAGGACTGGGGCTCGTACATCAACTTGGCCATCCCCGGCATGATCATGATGTGTGTTGAGTGGTGGACGTATGAGATTGGAAGCTTTCTGGCAGGTAAATGTCAAAGGTCATGTTGTAGTTTTAAAGCTGCAGTCGGTAACTTTGAGTGAATATGATTTTATAATACTGTCACTATATCCTGACAGTAGTGCAATGAGACAGGTAATCTGTGAAAAAAATCATGTTCTTCTGTGTCCTCCTAACGGCATTTGCAAGATTTCACCGCGCCCGAATGAAAACAACCAATCAGAGCCAAGGATTCTTTAAAGCAGCTGTCCATCACTGCTTGCGAAACTCTGATTAAACTGTCAAACTAGGCAGCTACTGTTTAGTTGTAAAATAAGAAAGTTTGTGATCCGGCCGCCATGTTGAAAACAGTCGAGCCAAAACCAAGCACCGCCCACCGGCCGGAGCAAACTTTCTCGTTTTACAGCTAAAAAGTACACTACAAGATGTTTCTGAAAACATAAACAAATAATAGGGTAGCGCATCCCAGCTTTCAAAATAAAGGAGGACAAAATACTAGCATTTCACTTGTTTAATTGGCTCACATCACAATAGGCATACGCTTACGTGTTTCGGCACGGAGACTTCTTCTTGGCTCTCAGAAGAAGACTTTGTGCTTTATAAAATGCTAGTATTTTGTCCTGCTTTATTTTGAAATGTGTGCTACCCCATCACATTTTTATGCTTATTGGACTTTGGGTCTAGCACTCCACCATGAATCCCATCGTTGAAGCGAAATCTCCTTTACCTAAACACATTTCTGAAAACATTTGAGCAGAGAAATAGGCATTACAGTAGCAGAATCTCGATTTTTGATCAGTGCTGCCTAGTTTGACAGTTTGATTGGAGCTTTTGAGTTTCACGAGCAGTGATTGACAGTTGCTCGGCTCTGATTGGTTGTTTTCCTGCGGTGAAGTCTTGCAAATGCCAGTAGGAGCATTAGGAGGACACAGATTATCTGTCTCATGCACTACTGTCAGGCTATAGTGATCGCTTCATAAGAATAACCTTTAACATAAGTAACTGACTGCAGCTTTAAAGCATTTGTGGTCTGAAATCTATCTGCTGTTTGTCATCGACAGGTTTAATAAGTGAGGTGGAGCTTGGAGCTCAATCGGTTGTATACGAACTGGCAAATGTTGCATTCATGGTAAGCTTTCCTCTACCAAATACTGAATATGCATCACATTGTTAACGTGTGAAATGAATCCCCTATCTGTACATGCAGTGTAACAGCATGTTAATATAGTATTTTTGTTATTAGTTCCCTATGGGTTTTGGTATAGCGGGCAATGTAAGAGTTGGAAATGCCCTGGGAGCCGGAGACACAGAGCAGGCTAAGCTATCTACTAAACTGACAATGTTCTGTGGAGGTCAGTATGCTGCTGCTTAAAAACACTATTTCTATGCTATGTGTTAATATCTTATCACAATTACATGTATTTGAAGTAGGGCTGTCAAAGTGAACACGATAATAACGCGTTAACGCAATTTGTTTTAAAGCCACTAATTTCTTTAACGCATTGACGCAACTTGCGAGTTTTAGTTTGTAGCGGACTCAGCTTTAAAGCTACAGTGAAGATACTGGCATCATATGAGAATAGAAAACTGGAAGGGCCATTTTCAAAGGGGTCCCTTGACCTCTGACCTCAAAATATGTGAATGAAAATGGGTTCTATGGGTACCCATGAGTCTCCCCTTTACAGACATGCCCATTTTATGATAATCACATGCAGTTTGGGGCAAGTCATAGTCAAGTCAGCACACTGACACACTGACAGCTGTTGTTGCCTGTTGGGCTTGAGTCTGCCATGTTATGATTTGAGCATATTTTGTTATGCTAAATGCAGTACCGTGTGAGGGTTTCTGGACAATATTTGTCACTGTTTTGTGTTGTTAATTGATTTCCAATAATAAATATATACATATATTTGCATAAAGCAGCATATTTGCCCTCTTCCATGTTGATAAAAGTATTAAATAGTTGACAAATTTCCCTTTAAGGTACATTTTGAACAGATAAAAAATGTGTGATTAATTTACAATTAATCTCAATTAATTATGGACAATAATGCGATTAATTGCGATTAAATAGTTAACACTAGAATGATGGTTATATAATTCTAATTTCACTCAAGAATTAGTGCAGGAGTAGTTTAAAGCTTAAATAACAAGCCTCGTGCTCCAGCACAGCTACTCATTGGACAACTGTGTGGTTATCTTTTGTGTTTTGTGTGTATTGTTTTGTGTATTAGTCAGTTTACACTAAAGAAACAAATTCAGCACCTTTTGAATGATGCAACCGGTGGAAAGTTTAATCTGTTACTCTTTACTGCAGTGTCAGTCTCTATATGCTTGTCTATTCTCATTGGGAGCCTGAAGGACCATATCTCTTATGTCTTCACTTATGACGAGTGAGTATCTTTAACATGTTTTTGTAATCACAACTGTATTCATGATGTTTGGGTGTGTTCACAGGGTGTGTTGTGTTATCATATACTTGACACTGACTGTTGTCAAGTCTGGGAGAGATGACAGGGCTCTTGCTGTAAATGACCTTTCACCATTACATAATGTATTACTCACAGAAAACAGTGAACTTTGCCTAGATATTCTTTTAAATATTAACTTGAAGTAAATGCTACGCCCAGCATCACTGTGATTGATGGCAATGGAGTGATTGCTCTTTGGTCAATGATACTAGGATAATATAATGTGTCACAGTGCTCAGATATAACACATGCATCTCATTATGATGTCATTGTTCACCTCTCTTATGGTACATGTCCACAGGCTCCGTCCTTTCCACGCTTCCCATTCATTGTCTATGACGGGGTGTCACGTTGGCCGCTCTTCATTTGCATAAAGTTGAGGTCTAGACTACTTAATGCAAATCAGGGTGCGTGCAGCGCGACACGCCGCCTCTGGAAACTCCCGAGAAACTTTTAAACTAAGCATTGTCCATCCAAAATAAAGACAGATTCAACAACTGCAAGGCTTATTTCTCATATAAAATGTTTTCAGAACCGCATTTCGGTGAACTATTTTCGTGATATGATAGAAGAAAGTTTCCAAATGAGCCACTATGTTGGTTCCAATCGCGTTCGTCCTATCAGATGCCTTGTGTCTTGTTGCAGCCCATCAAGCGTCCAATGCTGGGAAGCGAGGCGATCCCTCACGATAAAAAACGGCCCCTATGGACATGTACCATTACAGTGTCAAACTAAATTCTGAGTCTCTCTTCTTTCAGACAAATCAGGGAAAGGGTTGCTGATGTTATAACTCTATATGCTCCATTCATCCTCCTAGATGCAATATCAGTAAGTATCTCCCAAACAGGATCTCATGACACACCCGATGCAATTGCAAAACATAGGTGCTTTATTTTGTCACGTCTAACCACCTCTTTATTGTGTTTGCGTGACTAGGCTTCCGTGGGAGGCATTATAAGAGGAGCAGGTAAACAAAAGATCGGGGCTATAGCCAACATTCTGGGATATTATGGTGTCGGTTTTCCCATTGGAGTGTCACTGATGTTTGCAGCCAAATTGGGAATCAAAGGTAAGATTTACAGCTTGTTTTTTAGCCTTCGGCTGTTTTTTGCCACATTTTTGTCTAACCGGTAATTTTTAAGTTTTGTCCCCAGTGTCTATTTTTAGTCATAGATCCACCTAGTCTTAAAGCTTAAGATGTCAAACTCTTTATTTTCCCATGCAGGTCTGTGGATAGGTTTGTTTACCTGTGTGTTTCTGCAATGCTCATTCCTGATTTTCTACCTGGTGAGAATGAACTGGAAGAAAGCAACAGTGGAGGTTAGTATTCAGAGGTAAATCTTCCCATTCTAAATGGCCTGAGGCTGCTTCTTTATGAATAAACGTTCACACATTGTTTTTCTTCCAGGCTCAAATCAGAGCGGGAGTGTGTGGGAGCAGCTCCACAGACACAAGTAAGATTGTGCAGCAACAAAAGCATTTTATGCAGCTAGAGAAAAAAACATTTATCCTGTTCAGCAGGGAAATTATAAATTCTTCCTCAGGAGCCAGTTCAGACTACAAGAGATGTAGTTTAATGGTGGTATATTGCTAAAAATGATACATGTAGTGTAGCACCTTAAGTCCATGCAAAAGCTCAGTATTATTGTAAAGCTATAGCTACACAGTATATATACTGTATGCTACTGTCCCTCTGTCTACTGTTTTTGTGTTCTTTATTTTTGATTCATTGATTGTTTAAACTAGAAATTAATTCAAAAATAGTGAAAAATGCTGAAAGTTCAAGGTAACATCTACAAATTGCCAAATGCTAATCAGAATAACAGTCCAAAACACTAAAGTATTTAGTTAGCAGTAAATAGTCACATTTAAAGGTGTAGTGTGTATGATCTGGCGACATCTAGCGGTGACGTTGCAGATTGCAACCAACTGAAACTGCTTCCATCTGCCAAGCGTGTAGGAGAGCTATAGTGGCTGACGCGAAAACGTGAATGGCCCTCTCCAGAGCCAGTGTTCGGTTTGTCTGTTCTGGGCTACTGTAGAAACATGGCAGCCAATTCCGTGGAGAGGAACCGCTCTGTAAAAACACAATGATTCATATTTTCAGGTCATTATACACTAAAGGAAACATACTTATTAATATCATATTCTATTTCTGCCAATAGATCCACCTAAATGCTACACACTGTTCCTTTGCTGCAGTGGGCAGATTTTTGGCATTTGTGCTTAACAAATGACTTAAGCTAATCGATTGTCAAAATGGTTGGCAATTCATTTTCTGTCGATCGACTTAGCAATTATCAACTAGGCCTAATCGTTTCAGCCTTAATTAGATCTCTGATGCTCAGCAACTGGCTGGCTCTAATTACAATTTAACTCAGATTCCTACATATTAAATATATTACATTAGCTCTGGCCATAACTGCTGTCATCTCTAAAGTTTGAGTTACTAATCATAACATTCATTCTTGCTGACAAACATTAGCAAAAGCTGTGTAACTGACATTAGCGAGCTAAGTTACGGTTTCATTTTGGCTCTCTATTGATGCATAAAACCATAGACTGTATATATGGATGGCATGTCTCCACTTCCTCCCACTGTACAAAAGTGAAGCCAAAATATCCTGGATATGGGAGCTGCCATCTTGAGATTTTGATGTCATTTAGAGCCAGAGTCTGCGCAGTAGTGATTGGGAGGCTATAGCCACGGTATCAAGGTCCCGCCCACACACCTGCCCGAGCCAATCACAAGCCAAGCACAGCTGCAGCTTGTCAGCAAGAGAGTATCACAGCTGCCAATCATGACGTCTCATCCCCTTTTTATAGCATCAAATCACTAATTAAAACCATACTTATGAGACAAATGAACATTTGAATATACATTAGCGTGATAAGAACTACCCAAAATGACAGAAACCATCTTTGGAAAGAATTTATTTGACGTGTACTTTGACTTTTTGGTTTGGCCCATGTCCCATCCCCTAACAAGGAGGAGGTGGACTTATGACCTATACCGCAGCCAGCCACCAGGGGGCGATCGAGATGTTTTGGCTTCTCTTTTGGAGATCTTTATATACAGTCTAGGCATAAAACTAAAAATAGACCAACATTAAATGTTATTAACTTATAACAGTTTGATGTAAATAACTCACTTTTGACAAAAATGTCTTGTAAAATCTTGTAATTCTAAGGTAGAAATTTAATATTTTTCAGTGAAAACATGACAGTCATATTTGTATGTCCAGGTCCCCAATCAAATGACCCCGAGAACTCACAGGACCAAACAGACACTATGGACGCCACGGACCTGATTGACACTGAGGAGGAACCAGCAGTAAAAACAGTGGAGGCGGAGCTCTCTCACAGGACTCTGGTTGTGCGTCGGGGCATGGCTCTGGCTGCCATGCTATCCATCCTGGCGGCTGGAATCATTATGAACGTGCTGATCACTAATTTTGTTACATGAACATGAGCAAAGTCTATTGGATTCAGTGAAGTATCTCCTTAGGCACCAGTGCACAATATGATTCACATGTTTGCATTACAGGGTGTCAAAGCAGGACATGCAGAAGAAAGGCACCCGTCTAGACGGGCAGGAAGCAGACATAGCATGGAGGGTGACATGTTGTATGATCAATGAATTAATCTCCGAAAGCACAATATTGTTTTCAGACCTTTGATTCACACAATTTTCTAGTGAATCTGCCAGTGATTGGCTCACAACCACATTCTGTCAAAGAGAAAGAGTCAAACTAAAGACAGTTTGACAACCTTTGTATTTAATGCATTAAACAGAAGCATTGTGGTTATCCTGGATTCTTAAGGTCAATCTGACTCTTCATTCGGGATCAGCGCAGTGGAGAATATTTGATCAGGAGTATATGTCGTATTAATCCAGTCCAAAGTAAAGTTAGCCTCTGAAGGCCGGGTCTCTGGCAAGGGCACAAGGAAGTGCACACTTGCTCCCACAGCCAGAAGTGCAACTGCTGCAAACGCAATGAGGCCTCGCCTGAGGACCAGCTGGTTAGTAGAGAGACGGCCACCCATCAGCTGCTGGACCACATGTCCACCCTGTGTCTCCGTGTTCCCATCATGGCACTCGGTGCTCACAGACATGTAGCCATCTGCTGACTTGGGAGAAAGACATTGCCCATTACTTCATTTTGTTGAGATGTAATGAAAGCGAGCAGTGTCGGTAACACTTAACATTAAGGGACACAAAATTCTGAGTAGTTACTGAGGAACAAATGAAGAACGAATAAGGAACTGACTGAACCAGTTAATGAGAAACTCCTAATCAAATTTTATAGAGTAATGATTTGTTAATTGAGAAACGAGTCAGGAACGAATCAGGAATGAAATGATGAATCATTAATAAGTACTTCCCTCATTCCTAATGGAAGTGGATAATGATGAGTTACTGGTGAATAGACTGGGAGATCCTATATTAAAGGGGAACTACGACCATTTTCAAAATTCATACATCCTATGGTCTAAGATAGTCCAAAAATATTACAGATATATTATTACAAATATACAGTTTTGCTGAACATTCGTTCGAAAACAAACAAAAAAGGAGGAATAACTTATGTAAGATACGAACTGTTGCATGAGGATACGTTGGATTACTTAACCTTTTTGTGTCCCTCTTATGTAAAGTGATACATAATACAGAATAGTTACTAAGTATTCCCTCATTACTTCATCATTATCTTATGATTACTGTTGGTTAGCCTTAGCAAGTTTGCAGTTGGCAGAATTTAGCAGACGCGTCTGTGGAAACGGTCGCAGTTTGGTTAGGTTTATGCGGCAAAACTTTTAGGCAGCAAAAATACCTTGCTATGGTTAGGCACAGAGACTATCTGAGTAGGTTTAGGAATACATCATGATTTGTATGTGAATCCTGGAAGTTATCTTGGGGCGTGTTCGTTTATCAGGAACGACTCTTGAAGAAAATGGGCAGTATGATCGATTCACAGATATAATAAATAATAATAATGAACTAATCGTTACCTAATGATTCATTAATGTAGGATCTCCCAGTCTGTTCTCTTGAAACTCATCATTATGTACTATATAGTCCTCAATTAGGAATTCTGAGGGAGGTACTTATTAATGATTCGTCAATTATCAAGTCCATCCTGATTTGTTCCTCACTCGTTTCTCAATTACCTAATCATTAACTAATCATTAGCTACTCTGTCAAATTTGATTAGGAGTTACTCATTTATTGGTTCACTAGCACTTAGTTCCTCATTTGTTCCCTGGCAACTAATTCAAATGTTGTGTACCTTATTGTGAAGTGTTACCACAGTGTCAAAGTCAGTCAAAAGATAGCAACAACTTAATAGAAAAATATAAATGTCAATTGCTAACAAGAGGAAAAGAAGCTATGAAAAGAAATTTAGAGGAATTGTTGCTAATGTTAAGTTTAGTCGGCCACTTACGTTCCCAGTACTCGCTCTCTGGTCAACAGTGTTGTTACCCGCAGCGACTGACGGTGCAGCTGTGCTTATAAATGTCGTGGGAGTTTTTCTCTGTGCTCGGTTTACAGCCTGCAAACAAATACAAACAAAAACTATACCAACGTCCAGCTTCTCATGTTCTTCCATGCAACAAATAGCTTTTGAAAGCACAATTAGTCCAGATTCTGAGGCCCTGCTGAGCGTACCTCCTCTGTTATTCTCTCCCAGTTCAGCTTAGAGATGACAATGACGTAGAAGATGGATAGGAAAATGCCACAAACGAGCAGTCCCAGCCAATAACCTGCAGATAAATAGATAAATTAGTCATTTTAGTGCACAGAAGGCTTCACGTGGAAAAAAACCCCTTTCTTTTTGTAATGTAATTACCTAAAATTCTCAGTTTTGCAACAAACGTTAAAGTAACACTCAGTGAAAGTCCTATGCCGTAGTATCCAATTAAATTGGCCACGGCTGGTATCCTCTGTCTGCCCGTACCCAAGAAGATGCCAGTGCATACACCCTAGGATGTAAGGAGACAAATTTCGAATTATTATGCAGTTTCACTCCATTGGCTGCCATGTGCTAACTTCTGGATAGTTTAATGTATTATATTTGATTTATTCAACATGCTTTTGGCAGCATAATGCAAATATATTTGCTGTCCAAACAAGAAAAGACGTTACTCACAGAAATAGCATCAGTGAACTGCAGGAAACAGTAAACAGTCATCAAGTGTGAGACCAGACCTATGATTTTCCTGAAATAAGGTTTTATTATTACCATCTATTTTTCTAGGTCAATATCTGTATGTAGCAATAGCATTTTAAAGCGAGGGTTGGTAATGTCGAAAAACTAGCACGCTAGATTTTTTAAATTATCCAACCGAAAAACCCAGCCCAGTGTTGCCAAATCTCTTCCAATGAAAGTAGCTCACAGCTGTCAAGCTGCAGCTTGCGGAAGATTCTGGTGATGTGAAATGAGTATACAGGCAGAGTGCCCACAGGTAGAAAGGTAGGCTAAGTAGACAGGCAGGTGGCCCGTCCAATCATGCCATTTAGGCTGAATGAAATATTGGACTGGCTTATTAGAATCCAGCGACAGACACCGGATTTTTTTCTTTTTTTAGTCAGAGCATTTGATTATTAATTGTTGTCAGGATGTAATACTGGGCTTGGGCCAGAGTTGATAACATTACTCACTTTGAGTTAACCCCCGTCACTTCACTCAGCCGCCTGGAAACAAGACACAAGAAACCTCTGTTGGTCTTGAGGAGCTGCAGCATTTATTTCTGCACAAACTGCAACTTCCACTGTACATTCACTTGATATTCTCAAAGCTAAATTAACTGTCTTCTGCTCCTCTGCACACATTTGCCACCGCTCTCTCTCTGTACAGTGGACGTTTGTGCAGAAATAAATGCTGCAGCTTCTCCAGACCAACAGAGGTTTCCTGTGTCTTGTGAAGTGACGGGGCTCCGCAGCGAGAAACGTTATCGCCTCCGACCGGGTGCCGGTGTTTTCACTGTTCCCTCCAGCTGCGGTCGGAGACGGTAACGTTACTCGCTTAATGCCCCCAGGGTGAAACTCTGCCGATCCTCAACCAAAGGCAATACCTCACTCTTGGTGAGGGGAAAAGGCAGAAGATTTGGCAGCAAGCTAGTAAATAGCAAAACGGCCGTGTCATTGCATTGTATTCATGTACTGTAATAAATATACAAATGTCAATTAGATGGTAATCTGCATGACAAATAAAGAACAACAACAAAAATTTGGTTATAATAATCATCCGCTTATAGTGATCAATTTGACCCAGACAGACGTGATCACTATAAGCAGTTTCCCCTGGATAATGTTTTTGAAGATTACCAACCGTAGCTTTAACAATCATAGAGTATTACAGTTATTGAAATGTGAGTGCAGCTGTAGAGACTCACTCATCAGAGGTGAAGATGAAACCAATCACTGTTTTAGTAGAGCCCAGCACAATACCCTCAAGTACTGCAATGCTACCTGCAAGAGAGGGGCTGTGAAAATGTTGAACAAACATCAAGTGCTGATTTATTAATACAAGCTACAACAACAGAACATGTATATAACTGACCTGCAAGAGCTAATGCAATCTTGCAGGTGAGGATCGCCCCGGCCGTGTCACCTGCACCGAGAGCATTACCCACACGGGCACATGTTGCAGCTTGAATACCACTAGGGAACTATGGATTCATAATTTTTTAGAAAAAATATGATAAAGTGACTCATGGCGAACAAACCTTGAGTTCAAATATGTTTAGAGAATGGTTTAAAATGAGAATATAACACTCCAACTAGTACCATGTAGACTAATAAAGACACCATTGACACAGCATGTTGGGCCGCCAGCTCATCTTCGCTCAGTATCCCTGATCATCAGAGAGAAAGAAGAAAGTCGTGACTCAGAGTTTGTATCTGGTTTGTTCAAATCAAATGTCTTACCAATATCTAATACTTGGATTACCTGCAAAGAATCCCCCAAACTCATAAATCCACCACTCAAAGCACTTCATAAATGTACTGGGAATGGCCAGTTTCATGTAGGAGCCCCACTCCTGCAGCGATTCTACAGACCAGCCTGCAGGGGGAAAATCTTCAAAGTCATCCATGAGATCACAAGGTCACCACAAACATCTACTAAATATAACTGTCCCTCACCTCCCCATGTTTTTACATGGAGCTTCTTCCACCGAATGTAAGCAAACAGAAATGTGCAGATGTAAATCTGAGACAGAGTGTTGGCTGCTACAGATCCGCTGTAAGACATGACATGGTGATATCAGTGTGTGTGATACTTCTATTCAGATTTAAAATTGCACACTGACATGTGAGTCCACCTACCGAACACCCAGATCCAGCCAGTAAAGAAAGACGTAGTTTGTCACCACATTTGCTATGTTTGCCACGGCAGCGGCATACATTGGTGGCAGTATTATACCCTGAGTACACAAACACCACTTATTACATTGGACTGAATAAGATTTACAACATTTGTATACACTGAAATGAGATGATACAGAATGGAACCAACATAGGACGGTAATGCACCTGATTCTGCAGGTATGACACCTGGAGAGAGTTTAGAAACATTGCCTACAGGGAAAGATGATTTTAATAAGGTGTTAAGTATTTATTGAGCAGAAAAAAATGCAAACTAATAACAGAAAACATGTTGAATTTTCATTTAAAGGTGAGAGAAAAGGTACGACTCACTGGTACTGCAGGAAGGAAGCCTGTAATATACAGCTGGGCTATTCTGAAATCAAGAAAAACAACCTTCAGTTTAAGATAGTATACAATGCTCAACATCATTCAATATTTACTGCCACATAAGCAGGGACATGTGGAAGATTACCTAATTAATGAGAAACTATCAAGTTAAAGCTGCATTCATCAATATTTTTAAATCAAAAGAACCAAATAAGTATAATGTGAATTTGCTTGAAGTACCCACAGAGAATTGTCACCCAACTCTGCAGCTCTACAGAGCTTTTTACCGTGGGCTTTTTTCGTGCATTGTTCTGGTTTTAAGCCCTCACGTTTACTGCACAGTCTTACTGCTCTTGTCAACCATGTACCCTGCAGGAGCAGTAGCAGCAGCAGCAGCCAGCTGTGTTCACATCTGCTCTGTTAAACCCATTGTTCTCTATTCGCCTAGAACCAACAGGCAGAACCGGCAAACAAAGTTAGCGAGTAGCTGCTGAAGCAGTGGCGTAAATATTGACGACGCAACCGGTGCGGCACAAAGGGGCCCAGAAATCTCCTTCCTACACCGTGTCGACACTGATGCTGTTACATGCACTTCTGTTACGTCATGTAAACAAACCATGTAGGCTACCTATCAGCTGTGCATTCCAGATCAGACTGGAGACGCGACCACTTAACTTCTTTCATTTGTTCTTTTTAAACAGAAAACACGTTTAATATTGTGATATTTACTGGAAATGAGTATACAGAAAAGTCTAAGTATACTTGGCTTATAGGCCTACTTGTACTTAATATTTTGATCGAGAAGAAAAGTATAATCAAGTATTTTTGCCATATAGGCAGAAAGGTATACTTGGCTTGTAGTTGTGCTTACTTTTTGATAGAGTAGCCTGTTAAAGTGTGTGAGCATGCACCGCTGGTTGTATTTCAACCACAATTCATGCTATTCCTGTGACTTTAGAAGATAGACTTGGTGAACTGATGTACAAGTCAGTGGAGAGCCATGAATATGAGCCAAAATATACAGTTCAACTGGGGGAAGTAGGGAGGGGCTGAATGAGAGAGGGAGGGGAGTAGAAAGAGAGAAGAGGGAGGTTCAACTTTTTTGCATTGCATTAGTATATGCACACTAGTTTAACAGCATTATTTGGTTTGTTAAACAAATATTTCTTCAGTTGAAAACTCAAACGTATGATCTCCAGCTGAATAAAAGCATTTTTTTCATGCCTAAAGAGGAATTAAAAACACTTAGGAAACTGACTGAGGTTGTCATAATTCATGCATGAAAGAGATAGAATAGCAGAATTAGTGCAATAAAGTGAACCAGATTTTAGTTGAATGCAGAGATGGTGTTAAAGAAGATAGGATAAGGTCTCAAATCCTCAAGTTCAAACTTGCAGTGGTAGCAATAGTATCAGTACATGTTTGGTGCTGTTAGTCACCTGGTCACCTCGGGGTCCTGGCCCATGCATAACAGGATGGCCTCGGTGTTAATGAGCAGACCCCAGCAGGGCAGACAGAACAGCAGCAGGATGATGATGCCCCGCTGGAGGATCACTCCGACCCGCAGCAGGTTCTTACCACCAAATATCTGCACGACATAATGCACATTTTAGAAAAGCTTGTAGTAATAAACAGGAGGGGACAATAAATGTATTATATCATCATATCAAAAGAGCTTTCCAAACCTGAGACACTAAAGTATTGCATGCCAGTCCCAGACCAAATCCCGTTGCTGAAGTGGTAACATTAATAGTCTGAAATTAATATGAAACATACCTGAATGAGTCTGACATACACTTGTGACTCTGATGAAACCATTAATTCTTATGGAGTAAATATACTACATATTGATTAAATCATCAGGCTTGTGAGACAATTAGCTCTGGAGAAGATGAGTTTATAATTCAAATATTTCATTTTCTCCCCTTGAAATTACATTTCCACCTGTCATTTCGCCTCCATGAATCCGTGGAGCATACAGATGACCACTTACAGCAGAAGCTAATCCGTAGCCAGCCATCACCTCATTTCCTAGACGCCCACAGAACATTGTGACCACGAATGGAAGCAGGTAATTGAGCATTCGAGAGAGCAGCTATAGAAAGACAAACATCGACGTTGATACCAGCTCACAGATCATAAATTGTAAATTACAGTAAACACAAGTGGCAATTTATTATCATGACTGTCAGACGGTCTTGGCAAATGAGCTATCACACTGTTATCACTTTGTCAGGTTGCAGTCACTATTTGAATCCTGCCAAACGCTGCCTTAGGTCTATTGATTTCTGCTTCTAAGTCTCAGAGTCTGTTTACCTGACATCCTAACCTTTTCTTTGGCAAAGAAAAACTGTCATCAATCTTCTATTGTATAAATCAGGTTTTCAGCAGCCTCAAGTCCCTTAGAGACAGAGAAAGGTTTGTAGACTGTACCAATCCTTACCAGAGGCCCTGTCATCCTCAGGATGTGGTAGAGTTCCTCTCTGTGGGCCAAGGGAACCCTGTGGCGCATCCACCTGCAGCAGAAAAGCTTATCACTGGCCCCCTCCATGTCTGCAGGACCAGGTACTAATGCAGTGTCCTTCTGCTGGGGTGTCTGTCTTTACAGTCTGTCTTGTCTTGTCTTACTTGCTCTCCAGGATGTTGGTGTAGGGATTTGGCTGTAACAGGTTTTGGTTATTAGCAAATTAATTAATAAATAATAATAGAATTATTATTATTAACAAAGATTATCAATAAACATTAATAATAAACGGGGCACCACCCTGGAATCAGGGACCAATGACCAAAACGTTAATATAGTCTCATTCTATATGCTAAACTATCAATTTGGAACGTTGATTAATAATTAAATTAATAACTATAACCAAAATAGATAGTAAAGGTTGAAGGATATCGGAGTTCTTGACATAGCAGAGGTTGGCATTATTCACTCTTGTACAACATTAAAGAGACCAGCATGTATATTCCACAATCATCATCACATGACCTCTTTGTTCTTCGGAACACATGTGCTCAGGAAGGACACAGACGGGGTTGATGTGGGGGTTAAGATTATCTGAAGCTGTATGTTTATGTTTAACTAATTCACAGTTTCTGTATGTGATCTTAATGTGTGTCAGATAATGCAGTGGGTTAGAAAAGATGGTTAGTTTGCATGCAAGACCTTGTCTATGCGAAGCATAAACTAAACACATCAGATGTGGCGAAGCCAGCTACCCAAATACAAATAACTACAATTAATATCACAACAGTGAAACTCAATGAATAACATTGAACATATTAATACAGGTACATTCTAGAAATCAAAGTTGAACAGTCTTGCTCAGCCCTGTGCGATTGCTTATACTAAGGTAAGCCCAGTACGTTACCGATCCATGGAAGAACAGGGTTTGTAATTCCATGTGTTGAAGTTGTGGTTCCAAATCAAAGATGTTGTCTTTGAAGTTAGTTGGTCAAAGGCAGGCTCTCGCGTCATCTGCCTTTTGGTTCC
>CAKAOH010039416.1:33008-46240 GCA_916701665.1 Sebastiscus tertius | reverse complement strand
TACAAACAGGGATGCACTACAGACATTCATGGTCCCCAGAGGATGAACACTAATGACTTTGATGACTATTCCTCTAGCTCCATCATGAGATTCACATTTTCGTGTTTTAGTGAAATATCTCAGGAACTATTGGATCGATTAGCACACAATGTGGTTAATGTTCCCCAGACGATGAAGACTATGATCCAGTGACTTTTCCTTTTTCATCACTGATTAGTGACTTTGCTCATAATGTCTACATGACTCCATTGTAAAAAAATAAATTAAAAAAAATTTAACTTTTAAAGTCCTGCATTTAAAGGGACTGTTTGTAACTTCTTACATGCATAAATCAATCCAGGTCAGTGTACCATGCGCGATCGCGTGTGGCTATGCTGTTCAGCCTCAGACTCCAACACAAACTACATGGAAGCACCAAAACCGCAAAGTTATATCTAGTGAAGCCCGTCTTGCAAAACAGTGTTGGCCGCGGTCGGAGGACGCGAGAAGACCGTAGCTTTGGTCTCCAGGGCCAGAGTCTCTGCTGTACTCTGATCCTCTGCTCCTCTGCCTGCTTGCCTTCACTCACACACCGCGCTCGTTCTCACTATTTCACTCCACAAACAGTCCCTTTAAGAGTCGATATTCCACCTGATCGGTCACTATCATCTCATGAAGTCCAGGAACATTTTCACAGCTGATATTAGATGATCTGTGTATTCACAATGAGTCTGTCTCCACAGAGCACTGCTGGGATACCAAACCACGTTCTCTCCTCCAGAGGATATTTCTTTGACAACCCTCGTCGGTACGACAGTGACGATGACCTGGCGTGGAGCATTCCTCCCCAGAATGCATCAGCGAGGTACGAACACCATCACTGATGTCACAATGTCCCTGTTATAGTGGTATTTCTGAATTCAAGTTCGTTAAAGCTGCTGTAATCAATATTTTTATGTGTATTTTATTCTATTTGTTATTATTTTTAATGAACATGAGAGTGGTATTTATCTTTTATTTTGTAAAATAGTTTTAGGGATCTTGTTCGGTAAAATTATTATTATTATTATAATAATTATTATTATTAATAATAAACATAATTAAAACCAACAATGAAATAATATCTAACAATAAATAATAATGATATTTAACAATAAATAATAATAATATTGAACAATAATGACTAACAGTTTGTCATCTTTCTGACAGTCTTTCCTCCGACTGCTACGACTGGGGCAGCCGCCACAGCAGCTTCACTGTGCACACCAACAGCGACGAACAGCGCCTGACCGCCGCCGCCGCCGGAGAGCTCCACCCTTACCCATAATCCCTCTCTTAACTGTACAGCATCACTCTGCACTTTGGCACCGATCAGTTATTGTGTTTCTTATCATCACTGATGTAGAAGTTTGTAGAGTCACAGTAGAGAATTTTGAGAAAACACCAGAATGTTCAGCAGGGCTCCTACACAGAGTCGTATTCAGGTTGTTCACAAGATGTTAACACTGTAGTGCCCCCTCAGGCCGCTTCAATACACAACAATAATAGATCCAGCTAAAATTCAAATATGTCCTACTACATCCGGTCGCATTATGCATAATCCTCTGCACAGCAGATATATGAGCAAGAGGGTCAAAGTTCACAGCACAATGTTATGGTGAAGTAGTATGTCCCAATTGTGTGGGTACTGCAAATGCAAAGTACAGCTGAGGCTGTTGCGAAAGTCATTAGTTCTGCCGGTATTTGGTCATAAACCAAAGTTGACCTGCTGGTGGTGCTAGATGAAAAATCAGAGGATCACCAAAGTTATTACAATTCATCCTGAGGGGACCATGAATGTCTGAAACCGACATTTTTGTCAATCCATCAAGTAGATGTCGATATATTTCACTGGATAATTGAAAGCTTTGACTTCTCCGATTCAACCTGAGGGGACCATGAATGTCTGAAACAAACTTCATCACAGCCCATCCGATATTTGTTGAGATATTTCACGTAAAACCACAAATGTGAATCTCATGGTGGCGCTACAGGAAAAGCTACCAAAATCATTAGGACACCCTCCGGGAACCATGAATGTACACAATTTTGTGCCAATACGTCTAGTTAGTAGATGTTGAAATCTTTCACTGGGTAAGTGAAAACTTTGACCCGCTGGTGTCAGAAGATCATCAAAGTCATTGGGGTTCATCCTCTGGGGAACATGAATATCTATGAATGGAGCACAAAATTGAACCACAATCCATCCAATGGCGGAATGCTTTGATACAGGCTGGTCTCATACACCGTTCGTAGCTATAGAGTGCTGCAGGGATGATGTATTTACTGTATGTAAGCCAACCAGGAAGTTAGCATCGCCCTGGTTCCGTAGACAAAAAACCCAATGGGATTTTTCTATTGGGTTTTGGATTATTGCAGAAAATAAGCTCTGTGGCAAATGTTTTGTTCAGCAAGATAATCTTCACAAAACCACTTTATGATTTTTGAAGTGTAAAGGCAATCACCAGAGGTAAAAAGCTAACGTTAGGCTGCAAACCAACTACACCACGGTCACATGAGTGCGAATATACACAACGAAGCTGTAAAGGAGGACGAGTCGGCGTGAAGGACGTTTAGTAGTCTCATTTAGCCACTTGTTAGCAACCACCTTTTTAAAGATATTTAAAAGCCTAAAAATGTACGAGTGGGGTGTTTACTGACATATTTTATATCATAGAACAAAACATTAAAACCTCTTCATCTCGTATTAACCACAGACCTTATTTCAGGCATCTAACTAAAAAAACATTTACTTCCAGACGAGGGAACCGAAAGTACTAAAATGCTAACTGGTTTATGAATTTTAGGACTCATTCCTGCAGCACATACCTACAAAAAGTAATGAACTATAATTCGTATATATATATCCCACAAAATCAATTCGGATATAATCCACGTAATCATGAACCAGGAGTTAAAAAGAGCGACAAACACCATGTAGGGAGGACCTTTGCCCAGGAGAACAGTGTTTGTACCTCATGTGAAACCACAAGTCAACGTTGATTTACTTGCCAATTCCGTAGGTATTTTAACCCAATCCACCATCTTTTCCTAAACCTAACTAAGTCATTTTGCTGCCTAAACCTAACCAAGTTGTTTCCTATAAAGATGGAATTTTATTTCGAAAAAAAGTATGCATGTAACAAGCGACACATGTTGCTGGACGCACAAAATGAGGAATAACTTTTCGGAAGATATCAAACGAACCGTTGTATGATAATACGTTGATTGATATGTTGGTAGCATGACCGGAAAGCCAGAATAGAGCACTGAGATGCAACACACCCAAAATCACAGAGGAAAATAAAAACATACTGACATTATCGTTATCATAAAACATTCAACTCATCGGGTGTTTTTCATCGCCACGTTTGATCACAAGTGATCCAGACTAACTCTGTGTCGGAGCCCTGCTTCAGAGAGACTCCATGTTTTATAGACCCACAGTATGTAGACGATGTTGTGATGAATGTTTTAGAGAATGTTTCTTGATCATTTCGGGAATTTTTAAGATTTATCACAGCTGTTTGATCAGTTATTCAAGGCATTTATGTAAACCAGCAACCACACAGATATCAGAGACTGGAGAGGCAATCTGACAGGTTGATAAAGGTTCATTAAGTCTAGTTTTTAATATTAAACTCTAACAGCTTGTACATTTTGAATTCTATCAAATATGGAGGTCGACAAACAATTTAATTTCCTGTCCTGAATAATCCTTGAAAAACTCCTCGAGTCATTATTTGAGGTTCTTGACTGTAAAGAGACAAAACCTTCAAAGTAAAACTAAATACATCATAACACACACACACACACATTCACTGTTTGATGATTCATAATCAATATCCTGTAAATATCAATAATCAGACAGCTGAACACGCCTGTGTTGTTTTGATGTTTACCTCAAAATATCCACGTATTAACAAGGTATTTAATGTTGGGTTTTAATTTGATTTCTCTTTAAATAAATAAAAAGAATATTTGAGATTCCAAAACTGTCAACATGTTGAAATCAGAAGATTTAACCCATCATTACATTTTTGTTAATATGAGCTTTGTTTTGCAGGGTTCACATTTCTGTAACAATGTTCAGAAAAAAAAAAAGTCTATATTTCTAACAGACGCAGGTTTTGTAAGATATTTGTACAGAGTCTCACTGAGATTGTGTGTTTTGTTGTTGAGCATTTTTTGGTGTTTATGTGTTTGTGACGTGTGTCGACACAAAAATTAACACTTAAATAAAATTGTCATTACAACAAACGTGTTAATTTCATAATTTCTTGATCAGTTCATCAACATGGCGATGGCTGAGCAGGTGCCTCGCAGGTAACGGTGCTAACTGGACGGAGGGTGCTACCCTTCCACAACGACACCGTCGGTCGGAACGGCGTTATCAGCTGTAACTGCCGTATCAGAGCAGTGCAGAGCGGCAGCCGTGAGCTAGACAGTGGGGCATGCTCACATGCACAAACAATCACTAAAAGCATGCACGGCCAGCCCGGCTATGTCAACAAAGCATGGAGAAGCTCTGATTACAACACACACAGAGGGAGAGTGACTTCATTCTCTGCTCAGGTAGACATTACTCCTCTATATCTTTACATAGACAATAGTTGTTTGCAGTATTCAGTGTTAGTCTTCTGATCAAAACGTATGTGTATTGTTGAGTAACAAATGTGTCGAATGCAGTTTCTTCCTCATAAAACATTTGTAACGTTGATTTTTAAAATAATACAAATCCTACATTGTTTACATTTGTGTTTACTAGCGTGCAGTCTTCTTCTTTACTGCCTTTGTTGGTGCATTCTGCATTTTTTAGCACATTACCACCAACAACTGTCAATCAGTGGAATAGAGTCAAACCAATGACAAATTGTGAATCACACTGCGCATGTGTGTGTCCCCGTGCATTAACAACGCGTTGAGCATAAAGGCCGTTGTGCGTGCTCGTAGCTCGCGCACCATCTATGGAGGCGCAGACCACAATGTCTCGAGAATAAACAAGGCTTAAAGGGGGACAATGATTGAAAAAGTTAAATGTGTGAAGACATTATAGTTACATTTTGAGTATTTTTCTGGATCCGTCAGAAACCTGCTAAAGATTTTAACCAAAAAACAAACAGAGTTCATTGATGTCCAGAAATATTTATTCCTCTTTTCAAATAAATATACTCAACAGGTACACACATCAACATGGTGCAACTATATATATTCATAGAGATCTGAAAGCAAAAGAAAGAAAACTTCAACCTGTGCTGCCTTTTAGAAACTGTACAGATTTGGATTCAAACATGAAGAGCGTGAAGGTCTGAAGCAAGTTAGTATTTTCTTTTTTTATGTCTTTTTCCAAAATTTTGTTTTAAGGCTGACGAGTGGACAGTACGGGGACGTCCAGCTGCTGGAGGGCATGCAAGGCTCAGAGGAAGGCATGCACACATTCTGTCACACACACTCTGACACACACACTCTGACACACACATTCTGTCACACACACTCTGACACACACACACGCACGCACACACACACACACACACACACACACACACACACACAGAGTTTGTGCATCATATCATTTCTGTCTCACATACAGACAAAGAAACAAAGAAAATAGAAGACTTCAAATACTTAGAACCTGTCCTAATTATATATAACTGATAACTTATGGAAGCAAAGAAAACATTAAACATTTAAAATTGTATAAGCAACTAAATACCTACTTGTGAAATGTAATATCACTAAAGTAAAATGTTTTACTTTAAAACCATATTTCCGACAATTTTAAATTAACCCGTTTGAGTCTTAAATTTTGTAATTTAAGAAAAAAGACTTATTCATGAATTCACAAAATCGTGGATTATATGACAGAACACAAAAGGAAAGAGGTCACTTCCATCCAGGCATTTCATTTTAACAACATTAATACTCCCGATCCCAAAAAAAGCCTGCATTATATGGCGGTAAAGCACGGGATAGGGCCAAGCAGGAGCTGGAATTTTACTTTTAATATTACTCTTTATATTGTAATTTTACTTTTTTCTTTTATTTAAATTATATATTTTTTCAAGTTTTAAACAATTAAATATAAAGGTGATACATCAGCCTAATCCTCATTTAAACTGCGTGACCAGAAAAAAGATAGTAAAAGTAAAAGATAAACACTTCCTGGGCATCACAAACAAATAAAAATACATTAAAAAAATGTAGGCAACTTAAAACTCTTTGGTCCACATGCTTTCACTGCTGAGCAAAACAAACTATTTAGACTGGAACTAGCCTGTCCACCTGCTGATGCCATGGTTGTCTTTTTATACTTTATTAACAGACACCAAAGCTACGACCACCACAGCTGAAGAGTTACGGCAAAGATAAAGAGCCACTAAATGCAGACTATTTCTATTTATATATATATTATCTATAATTCACAATGCTTCAACTTGTTTCTTCAAAAACAAAGACGTTAATCTTTCACCGCAAGACATTTAACGTGTAAGTGGTTATACTGATTGGTTAATCACGGTGTTTTACGGTCTGATGCAAGACCCCTCCACTTCGCGTCGGGTGCCACATCGCCCTGTTGGGGTTTATTTCACAACAACGACCAGCTCGCTGTACATTATCCCTTACATAGTAAACTTCGAAACTTCTGGTCATCATTTATAGATTTATTGTTCCATAGGGAGATATTAAGTCAGAAAATGTTTTGTTTTTTGACTGACAGGTGTCTCAGCCAGTCATATTCAGCTGTGGTTGTTGCAGCTTCACCCATCCTTCACAAACGTACAGGCGACGCCACAAACATGGTGTACAGTCTGATGACGTCACCAAAAGACAGACGCGCTCTGCGTCTTTTGCTTGTTTGACGTTGCTTACTGATGATAATTATTTTATGTGATGTTATTCTGTGTTGTTTCAAGATATTACTCTCTCAAGATTAAACGCATTGTTAAAGTATAAGTCTGGTGATATTCTATATTTTTCACCACTTCCTAAGAAAAGACTCAAACCAACAGTGAATGTATCCATTAAAAACACACCAATGAGCCTCACTGTGTGAAGTTCCTTCATCACCGGGAACACACACACTGACTCAATCCCAAATACACCGTCCTGCTGCCACAAATACTCACAAGAGCACCATTTGTGGATTAATCCGCCGCTGGAAATAGTCCCCAACAAATGTAATACTTATTTCAAGAGAACTTAATAACTCCTACTTTTCCTATTTAAACAAATCTGTCTTTATTAAAGTTGTGCTTTAAGACAACACGGCGGAAGCAAAAATAAATGCCGGAGAAAACTAGGCAGCATTTTTGCAAAATACACAGCAGCAACTAGACGGACAGAAACATGACACATTCACCCAAACAGGATTATTAGTAAGTTATCGCAAAAGAGCAAAAATCTGCTACTGTATCAAGGTTAACTATGGAATCAAGTCATAGTCCATCATCTCATAGCTGCAACTGTTGATGATACGCACACACACGCACACTCACACACCACCAGTGTTCCAACTTCCCACACTATTCAGCTAAAAATGGATAATATCTTTTGCTTCGTCCTTTTTATGAAATAATAATAATCAGAAATATCACTTGGTTTCTTAAACGTGTGGGTCTGCTTTAATCTATTTAAGAAATGTTCACAGATGAGCTACTTGTTAGTATTAGTGTTGGAATAACTTATTAGCGCAGAAAGCTGACGTCACAATTCGGTGGTCTTTGCACTCACACAGACACGTTATTATCGTCCACTAGCCACTGAGGCTGATAGATCTGCAACGGATAGATCTGATGTGTGAAGCCAGATGAGAAACGGTTGCAGGCTTTTTGGTTCCTAGGCAACGTTTCTCGCCTGCAGACATTTTGCAGTGCAATGCGCCTCTTGTGGGTTACATGACACGATGTGGCAGGGCTGTAGTAAAGAACAACTTGATTGAGTCCAAGTCATGACTAAGACAGAGTCCAGAGCAAATCAAGTCCTGTTCAAAACCATGATGGGCAATAGTGTCTCTCCAGTACTAATATAGTGATTAAAGGTGCTAAATAAGAGATTGGGAGCATTTCTGTTCCCTCCGCACGGCTCTCAACATAGCAACGGCTGAGCTGGCGGCTCGTAGCTAAGGGTGCTAATAGTGCTAACAGTGTAAACAACAGCAACAGAGCTGACAGAGATAACAGTGTTAACCTGAGGGGGAACCAGAGGGTTGGTGTTATGGTTCCACGACGGCATTGCCGGTCGGGACGGGGTTATCAACTGTAACTGCTGTTTGAGAGCGGTGCAGAGCGGCGTCCGTAAGCTAGCCAGTGGGGCATGCTCACATGCATGAACATGCACTAAAAGCATGTGCAGCCGGCCCGGCTACGTCAACAAAGCGAGGAGAAGCTCAGATTACAAAGTACACAGAGGGAGAGCGACTTTATTCTCTGCTCAGGTAGACATTACTCCTCTATATCTCTACATAGACAATAGTTGTTTGCTGCTATATTAATGCTCTGGATATCATAAAGAGCACGATAAGGAGTTAGGATGGACAGAAATATATAAACAATATTGATCCATCTTCTAACATCAAACTAATCATTGCATAGAATTTAAGTTTGAGGACCATTACAGGTTTCTACAAGTTTATGTTAACTGAAATCCCTTAAATTCTTTGTTGTATGACTAAATATCCTTTTAATACGTTGTTATTGGAAAGTGAAAGTATTTCTGCTGGCTTGTGAAAGGCTGCTTTCCAACTCGGCCACCAGTGGTAGGCTATAGTGTGCAGTTACCTGATTTGAGTTACATTAGTAGAACAACCAAACCTTGGATTAAAAAAGTATTTGCCCAGCTCATTAATATCTGGCACAAGCGCATGTCTCTTTATACCGCAACAGAGACCAGTTAAAGCTTTCCTGCGTAACTGCTCAGACACAGTTTGGATAACAGTTCATTTTGATTAATGCAGGCAAAACGCTCAGTAGATAACAGACTAGGACCTACTTGACTAGTTCTCAATAGCCAAGACCAAGACCATTCAGAGTCCAACATGAACGTACATGAAACCTGCCTTGGCGGAGATTTGCGCTCTCCGAGTGCACTTCTAGTATTGTTATCAGTTTTTTAAACTCACAAATATTGATCAACCGTGTTATTGGCATAAAAAAAAAAATCCAGTATTGTCCAATATACTGTTTGTTTTACATTTTCAGAAAAGCAGCAGAGGAAACTGGATTTTGGACACAGTCTGCTGGACAGTTTACGTGACTGTCGTGACCTTTTTGTGCACGGCGTAATAAATCGATTCCCATGTTTTACATTTTACACTTCGTGCAAAAACAAACCAGTTAATTAGATTTATTGTCCAGCCATCAACTGAAGGGTTTTACAGTGAAGGCGTCCTGCCTCAAAGCATGAAAAGACATTTTTGAATTTTTATCAAATATAATATTGGCTTCAGGGAAAACAAGCAGTGGTGCTATAAATTTAATGACAATTGACAAATCACATCGTACGTTCACGTTGCAGTAAATAACCTTAGCCGGATCTTGTGAAAATATAAAACCTTTAGTTAGTTTTAACGAGTTGAGAAAGGCTGAGATAAACAGGAGACGATGTGAAAGGAAAACCTCAGATATTAAGCTGAAGTTAGTTTAAGGTTGGTTATTGAACAGCTCGACGGGACAGAATTAATTTAAAGAAGAGCTCTGCCTCATCTCATCACTGAAATCCACATAAGGAAACCCCGTGTAGACATTTCGCACATGAAGAGTCTACACAGCGTTGCGTAGCCTGAAGACGCCTTCAAAGTGACACAGGTCTACAATGAATGGCCGGCTACCTGCCACCCTGACTGACAAACTTCTTATCAGCTGTGTCAAAAATCCACCAACTTGTGGCTAGTGGAAACTCCTCACATACCTCTGCACACACACACACACACACACCTTCTAACACACCTTCTAGCAAGCTGACATAAATTAGGCCTGAGATGGTAAACACGAGCAGATTGGTCCAGATCCTCAGGCTGTGAGCAACAAACTTGTCTAAAAACAACAGGAGAAGGTGAGAGAGGAGAGAAAAAGGAAAAAAAAAAAAAAAAAAAAAAAAAAAAATAGGCAGCAGCGTCCTGACAGTTCAGACGCACTTTAATCTGAACAAACCGCGTCCTCTCTCAGGACCTCTCACAGGATTTCTACATCCTTATAGAAGAGACTGGTCTCACTCAGGTTCACCTGACTGTAAAATCCAACAGGATGTGATGTCAGCATAGGGCGGGGTCAGCGAGATAGAGAAATGAGCGGAGAACTGATTCAAGTTTTCACCCCCGACTGCTTCATATCAAACTCAGTCACTTCCTGTTGGACACAGTTTCTTCTGTGTCCTGGATTCATGAGTCCGTCTGGTCACCGTTTGGTCTGTCTCGTCACTTCCTTCAGGTTTTGTCGAATGTCACAAACAACCTGCTGATTTAACAGGTCAATATCTCAAAAGAGACCAAAAGATATTGAAATTAAATGGTTCGTCAACTGGCCGACAAGTTTTACAGCAGAGAAAAAAAGACGTCAGGTGAAGTTGTCAGAACCTGGAGACTTTTATGACGTAGGCAAGAGGAGGCAGAAGAGTTAACATTCATGATCTACCGGAGGGGGGAAAAGAGGAGGAAGAGGAGGAGGTACAGAAGGGAAAGAAGAGAGAGATCAATGGGAGAAGAGAGAGTGTTTGTGGGGGTGTTCACTGCTGAGCCTGATGTCCATGAAAAAGGCTTTTCTCCTGGGCAAGGAATAGACTATTGCAGTTCTCTGGGGGCTGGCACCGCCTACTGGCCAGGTGAGACATCACCTTCTGTTACCTGTTGTCCTTCAACAGCAGGCGGAAACTGTGGAGCTGATGTATACTGGTGGACAACCTAAAAGAGACAAAGAGAGAGAGAGAGAGCGAGCGGTGGTGAGAGAAAAGTGAGAAAGTGGTGGCTGGTCAATAGAGGGCGCCACCAGCCATAAAGTTTAACTCTCAACATAGTATCACTCATTTCCCTGAAAGGGATAGTTTTAAGTGGGTGTTTTAAGGTGAGGTTGTATGAGGTACTTATCCATAGTCAGTGTATTACCTACAGTAGATGGCGGTCGGTACGCCCCCAGTTTGGAAAAACAGACAGGAAGTACCAGCACGGAAGCAAAGCAAAGTACTGCTGTGGACGGGGGCAGCAGCAAAATGTATTTTAGCCAACTAAAAAAAAGCGATATCCGCATAACTGTACACTATATTTAGAATGTTTTCACCGCTTTACCTTGCCGTCAGACAGCCTTTTCCGACAGGGAACTGAAGCCGTTATATATGCTCTCTTAAAGCTACCGTTTGTTTGCTATTGTAAGATTTTGGTGAATCCAAACTAACCCTTTAAAACACCAAAGTCACACAATAACACAAACTAACTAACTGATCGATGCAGCAGTAGTGGCTTTAAGAGAGCATAGATAACAGGTTCAGTTCCCCATCGGAAAGGGCTGTCTGACGGCAAGGTAAAGCGGTGAAAATATTCTAAAAAAAGTGTGCACTTGGTGGGCCTTAAAATAAGTTTTGCTGCAGTCCCCGTCCATAGCAGTACATTGCTTTGCTCCCGTGCTTGTACTCCTGTCTGTTAGGGGTGTAATAAAATATCGATACACATGTGTATCGCGATATTATGTTTTGTGTTACTTCATTGATTCTCCAAAACACTGTATCCACTTTTAAATAACCTCTTAAAAATCAGACTCATGTCTATCATGGCTCCTTTCAGCAGCTGTTACTGGGCTCCAGAGAGCAGCGAACATACCTGCCGAAGCCGTTCAGTAAGGCCACGATCTCCTGTCGAGTCAGCTGGAAACCTTTAGATGGGCTGTGTTCAGGAAGATTCTGGATCTCCTTCTCAGAGAAGAGGATCTTCAGAGCTGTACCCAGCCCCTGAGTCTGCACACAACACACACCGGAAGGAAAACTGTAAGAAGGCTCTGGTAGTTTTAAGCAGAAGTGTCTTAAACTTGCATTCTCTCTAACAGCCAGCAGGGGGCGACTCCTCTGGTAGCAAAAAGAAGTGTGATTGTATAGAAGTCGATGAGAAAATGAGCCTACTTCTCACTTGATTTATTACCTCAGCAAACATTGTAAACATGAGTTTATGGTCTCAATCACTAGTTACAAGTCTTCTTCAATACAGCATGATGTTCATTTAGTAAATTATGGTCCCATTTAGAGTCAAATAGACCATAAAGCAGGGGATGCTTTAGGGCGTGACTGCATTGTGATTGACAGGTCGCTACCACGGTGATGTCCAGTCTGGGAGTTGTCCGTGTTTACGTCTCACAACTTGAACCCTTTCACAGTGTGTTTTCAGTTCATGAAAGTTAATTAAAACCTTTTGGTTGTCTAAAAATGTCTTATTCAGCGTTCGGTTGTACTTAGCTCCACCCTCTCGAGTCACTTCTGGTTGCTAAAAACCAAGATGGCGACGGCCAAAAGGCGGAACCCGAGGCTTCAAAACCGTTGTCCACAAACCAATGGGTGACGTCACCGTGACTTTTATCTGTGAAAGCAAACACACACCAATGTCTAAATCCTCAGAGCAGAGACACAGTGAAGTGGACTCACCTGCAGTTTTCCCCACAGTCGACATTTACTGCAGCCGACGCAGTCCATGATCCTGGAGATGTTTTTAAAATGGAGGCGGAATTCCTCCTGAAGGATGAAAGAGAGGAGACGAGCAAGTTCAGAGTTAGTCAAGCAGCATACATTTATGATATGGCAGAAACTGGGACGATAAGACGGAAGACAGAGTTAAACCTTGGGCCACTGATTTGCTGAATTCCCACTCCCATCCTTTTTTTTTCATAGACCCGTTTTTGTCTTTTTTAGGGGGTACAGGTTGTCTTTAGTGTGAGATAGCAGGTCAACAGTAGATGTCACATAGAAGTGGTGTATATCATCTGAAAGCTGGGAACCTGGCACTTAATTTGAGATGCATCTCAGCACTGTGTGTCAAGTTGTTCTTGTCATTAATAAGAAATAAACTAATTAATTATTTAATTGATTAATTAATCACAATAAATTGTAAAAGTGCGTAAAGGCTAAGAACATTATGATCTCATAAGTTGTTGCAGCAATTTTTGAGTTAATACCATTTGTTACACAGATTTGGTGCTAAATTTAACCATTTTTTAACACTCGAGAATTGATAGGAATGATCAATA
>CAKAOH010039416.1:3184-32988 GCA_916701665.1 Sebastiscus tertius | reverse complement strand
ATTGATTAATTAATCACAATAAATTGTAAAAGTGCATAAGGGCTAAGAACATTATGATCGAAGTATATGATGTCCATCCCCATGCTTACTTACGTCTCATAAGTTGTTGCAGCAATTTTTGGGTTAATACCATTTGTTACACAGATTTGGTGCTAAATTTAACCATTTTTTAACACTCGAGAATTGATAGGAATGATCAATAATCACTCCAAAATACCACATTAAGACTCCAAGACCTTGAGGAACACCATAGAAAAACCATGCTGTGATTTGGTATCAAAAACTTTTGACATTTGGAGATTTCTGCAAGAATTGCATTTTTCAGCGATTGGATGGCGAGCAATTCTGTTCTGGAAACTGCTCAGAAACCCCCTTATTTTTAATCTACCTAGGAAAGTCATGCATCCTCTGAATGCTCTAGGTCTCTAGGTTGTGCCTGTAAAGTTTCATGAGGCTGTGATTATCCTAGAGGTCACCACAGGTCAGTTTATACAGATAGGTCAAATTTAAAGAAAATGTCTCACTACAATGAAATGGCTCCTATGGGGACTAACATCATCACACATGAATACAGCTGGGCTCAGTGGATCCACAAGAGTCTCATTTTTACAGTGATACCCAATTTATGTAATTCAAGGCTGTTTAGGGACCCCAGTATGCAGAAATATTCAAATACACCATTTTAGAATAGGCGAAAATAACACATTTATACTGCATGCAAAAAAACTGCATGTGATTATCATAAAGTGGGGCATGTCTGTAAAGGGGACGCACACACAGGGTTGCACAAACACTCAAATAGGTTTCTGGCTTCACTGCTAATTAAAAAGAGAGCAAACAAACGTCAGAATAAAAAGGCATCTGCTCTGTTTGAAACCACAAAGACAAACAATGTTGGACATCACACACAGAAAGCGTCTCTCTCCGTGTTGGGTGATGAGTCACCGGTAAAGATTTTAGTTTCACCTTTAATATTTTGGCTTCAATTTTGTGTCCGGCGAACATGGACTTCTCATCAAAGTGCATTGGGAAAGCTCTGGAAGACAAAAGGAGCTGTTAGTCTTATAATAACTACTGAGCTTACAAATTACCTGCAAACAATATACGATTCTGAGACATTACTGTGTTTAAATGCAAAGTAACAGGCTTTGATCACTCCTCCCTTTCCAAGACTGTTGTAATGTGAGCCGCCGAGTGCAAAACCATCACCTCGCTCAGAAGCTATCCTTACCATTATAACACAACTTTAGGAGCAATGGTAGTAACATCACCGCAGTTTCAGAAGCATGTTGGAGTTCTTACTTGATCTCATTGAAGATCTGCAGCAGCAGGTCCTTGGTGGCTCCGTCCTCCTTCCTGTTCCCAGTGTACAGGTTGATGAACGCTCGTTCGAAGTACGGAGCCACCTTGTAGAGTGCCCGCAGCTCGATCAGGTACAGGAAGTAGAGGTTCTTCAGTCGCCGTGTGCCCTCGCCCTTCGTCTCTGCCGTGTCGAAGCGCTGACGAAACTCCTGAGCGTTTGGACCCCACACAGACCGACCCCAACCCTCTGAGGAATCAAACACACAACACCAACAGTT
This sequence comes from Sebastiscus tertius, assembly GCA_916701665.1. Classification (NCBI taxonomy): domain Eukaryota; kingdom Metazoa; phylum Chordata; class Actinopteri; order Perciformes; family Sebastidae; genus Sebastiscus; species Sebastiscus tertius. The sequence continues at coordinate 31,408 of CAKAOH010039416.1, read as the reverse complement.
TACTACACAATACAACACGCATTGTTTTGTTTTAGGGATCTAATAACTAACACTGACTACGTTTACATGCACACTTATTATTCTGAATATGACGATATTGTGAATTTGATACGCATCATGTAAACAGCATATTCCCTTTGGATATTCAGAATTAGACCTTACTCCAATTGGAACATTTTCCGATTAAGACATGTTTGATATGCTGATATTATTCTGGTTTTAGGAGCAATCTGTGGAAATGTATACAGCGCATCGAGACTAAATTAGCTTTGGTGTCACAGGTGAGAAAATTAAAGAAAAACAAAACAACTGTTCTGAGATCAGATCGTCATACCGTCCAGCAGGTACTCGGCACACAGGTGGATGTTGATGCTGCTGTGGAGGCCCGAGATGAGTCGGTAGAAAACTCTCTTCTCTAAACACAAACCTGAAGACACAGAGAGAGAAAGTAGAGGACGTGTTTTATTGAACCAAGTAAACTAACTAAAGCATCCAATAGACTGTACTTCTAAAGAAGTTCTATTTCAAGGTTCAGTCCACTCAAATTAATACAAATGCATTTTCTTTCTTCCCTCCTGTGATTCTCTCTTCATGCAGAGGCTTTTATTAGTCCATATTTTCAGAAGTCTGTCGCCTCCACCTCATTACAGTGGAGGTGAATGGCATTTCATTAAAATGCATCTGCATGTCAAACACCACGAGGATTGAGTGATGAAATGCTTTTTTGCATTCAGTTCATTTCAGAATCCCTGTTTGTCATGATGCTGTACACCACTGTGCTCTCAGTTGTTTATTTCTAAACCCTGCACATTTCTGTCAGGTCACTGAGCTTCTTTTATCAGGACTCAAAATCTGAAGCATTACAGCTGATGTCTGGATCTTTGCAGCGGCACCAAGACTTTGAAACAGCCTTGAACTAAACCTGTGGTGTCAGGAACTAGAAAGTGGAAGTTACATTTGCAGATTTAAGATTTGGGGCAAGTCAAAGTGATTTGAGCATATATTTTTTATGCTAAATGCAGTACATGTGAGGGTTTCTGGTCAATATTTGTTCTTGTTTTGTGTTGTTAATTGATTTAATTTACATAAAGCAGCATATTTGCCCACTCCCATGTTATTAAGAGTATTAAATACTTGACAAATCTCCCTTTAAGTTACATTTTGAACAGATAAAAATGTGATTAATTATCGATTAATCTATGGACAATCATGCGATAAATCGCGATTATATATTTTAATCGACTGACAGCCCTTACTGAAACACACAAGTCTCACATCTCTTGGTGTGGTCTAATTTATCCGCGGATGAGTTTGCTTTAGACAGACATCATTTTAATCCGACTGTACAACAGATGATTGACAGCTCTGTCTGAAAGCTTTTTGGCCTCTTTGTACCCAACCAACTCTGATAATGTTCAGCAGAAAACAGAGAGGAGATAAGAGACACGAAACATTACTGATATTTTTCATCAGACGTGTTCAAGCACACGTTGTAGTTTCATTTACACGGGAGAAACAATAATGGGAAGCTAAACTCAAAGTGTCTGGAGTTGTTTTTGAATGTACAGAGACGAATGACAAACTAGAGTTTTACTTCAGGGTTCATCTTACATCACCCGAGAGATGCAACTTGTTTTCTAGGTCAAGAGCTGCCAGGAAGCGAAGGTTTAAAAAGGAAGTATAAAGTTGTTTGATGATATGTCACAGGATATATTCTTTGAGAAGAAAAAGATAAAAATACGAGGAAGTACTCACCTTCGAGCCATTTGTAGAAACCCTCTCCTGCAATGTGAGCGACATAAAAAAACCTCATCAGCTTTTCTTTTTTTTACAACACAACTAAAAAATACATTCACGTGAAGACAACAAAGTTTTACTCACCATCGTCGTCTCCTGAACACAGAGAGACAAAGAGAGAGAAAACAAAGCTATGTTAGATCTGTTCTAATAATAAACACGAACACCTCTGTAACATTGGACAGAAACAGATAAACACACTCAGGAAACACGGCAATTTCTAAATCTAGTTTTAGCTGTTAGGGATTTTAAAAAAAGGACAAATCAGAAAATGTAAATGATTCATTGGAGTTGTTTATTCTAATCAGGGGCAGATTAAAATACAATATCATCCATATAGTATGGAAAGGTTTGTCATTAGTCTTGGGCGTAGGGCTGTGCTGAATAGTCTGAAGCTTCATTCATAATGTTGACGTTCAAATTCTAAATCTTTTTTTTTGCATGTCTATTCATTGTGTTTAAACCTGGTATTACTGCAAAGTTGCACATAAAGATCAGGCTAGTATTATTAGTATTATACCATTTGTACTACAAATGGTATAATACAAATAATATTATACTATTTGTAGAATTAGATTCCAGTGGTGGCTGCGTAGGATTGTTTCCGACGCCTGTGATCCAAAAATTTCCAATAACTCCAGAGTGCTGTAAAGTCAAAACGTCAAAATGTATTGAAAAAAGATAGATGTAACAGAATGTGTATTTTTATCTAATGAAATAGTCTGCTTTAATCTATATTTGTTGGCGTTTAGCCTTTCAAAAACATCCTTTTCACTGAGCACACAAAGGACTGATGAGTTATATTCATTAAAGAAAGTTGATCTAATAAAAAAACGACTCATTAATTTATTCTAATTTTGTTCGAGGAGTTTTATTTAGTTATATTTTTTTAGGGGGGCTCATAAAATATAATGACAGACATTTGAAGCTTCATTTGAAAACCTTAATATAAGCTTCGAAAGTCAAAAAAAAAGAAGGCCGGGATCGGTTCAGTACAGAATCTGAATCAGCCCTAGGTCGGATATAGGAATTATATAACAGGTATAGACTTTGAGAAGTACTGCTTGTTTAACTGATGGAATAAATTATTACATGATGATCAACAAAACAACAAGTTCATATACTGTATATCATTTACTTTAATACAGCCGTTTTTATTTTAACTGAATTTATTATTGGGTAATTTTCTGTAGCACCTTTTGCATTAGTATATCCTTTTTTAATATATATATATATGTAATTATGTTGTATATGTATAAATTGTGAATATTACAGGATGCCTATTGGATAAAGAAAAGTAAGATTTCTTAATTTCAAATTTCGAAAAGTTAAACCATTTTAATGCTGGTTCAAAATCTCTAAGACACATCGGTACATTATGTTTAATGTTCTGGTTAAATTTCCTGTCTTACGTGAGGCATTGTGGGTAAAGATGTGGATTAGGGATATCTATAAACAGCTTCCGTCTCATCTCGCAGTTATCAAGCTGAGGTTTCTGATTTTACTTCCTTGATGGTCGGGCTGAGTATCGTTTGAAACTTTTGAACGCTAATATGATGAAAGCTCATTTCCTCTTATTTCTAAACATAATTAAGACTTATCTTATAATTAGGATATAACAAATCAAAGCCATGATGAGGAGAAAAACAATACTTTTACAATAAGTTTGACAGTTTGATTTTTTTAGACTCACCTCTGCTCGGAGCCAGAGGGTTCAGAGGTCGGTACACGGATCTTGGCCTGTCAACAAAAAAAAGAAAAGAAAAAAGATTTCTTTTAATTAATCATCACAGTTTTAGAGTCAAACCGGCAGGAGGCAGATTTTCAACTACTTTAAATTTGAACATTTCCTAGAAAATGAAAAGGAGACAAAACAGAATTCACTGTTTCTATATTTTCTTTAAAATACATTTTAGCCATCTGAACAAACACACTTCTCTTGGTAACCAACATTTATAATTTTACATAATGTAGATTATTAACAATTATAATGTCTCATAATCTCATATCTAAAAAATACATCGATTATACCTTTTCTTCGTCATTTGTTATATAGCAGCATTTAGTAAATTGGCAAGACAATTAAGAAATAGAAAGACAATAAACATAAAGATTTAAGGAAATATTGTTTTCTCAGACTTAACTTATTCATCTTTAAAAACTCTTGCGATAGATTACAACGTTTTTCTCGATGGAAAACATGTTTTCACTCTTCTCCCAACTGGCTTCAGTAAGAGTTTGATTGACAGATGGTTCATCCAATCACCTGCCAATTCACCTGCCTAACCACCTGCCTAAGTCAGGTTAGTCCGGTGTATCTCTACTAACTATAGTGTGCGAGTGTGTGTGTCTCACTTGAAGCAGTTTTCCTCGTAGATGCTGTTCCAGACCCTCCAGGCCGAAGGACCCTTGTATCCAGTGAATCGTTCCGGATTCAGACGCAGATCCACATACTCAGAATCTGGAGAGGTTTCATCTAACACACACACACACACACACACAAAACAGACTTTAATGGACTGAAAGCATCGTCACATGTAAGCAAGCTTGCTGTGATGTGTAAACTTGTCATGGTCAGAGTCTCTGGCTCCACCAACATGAAAGAGCAAACAACATCCTGATGATTTATCTTTCTATGTTTTTTCCTGAGGGTAGCGCTACAGGAGATATCATGAGGTCAATAACATCTAAAGTAACGTGATCAGGACGTTTCATGACGATCTCCCCGTTAGATTTTGATATTTCAGTGCACAAGTGGAGAATGTGTCGTGATGGTAGTGTCAGATTAAAGGCCAGGAGAGTCCTGAACGAGCAGGAATATTCACCAGACATTTCATGGAAATCTGGCCACGTATTGTGCTGTAGGTCAAAGTGTTGGATGGACAGAGTAAATCCTCACCATCCAGCTCACAGAAGTGGTCCTGAGCATCGTCGTGTCTCGCCCAGTCAGCGAACGCCTGTTTAGTCTGGTTACTGAAACAAGAAGTAATATAAACTTTATTGATCACAGAGGAGAAACTGTGACATTGCAGCAGGAAAGAATAGATAACAAAAATAAACTAGGGCTGTCAAAGTTAACACGATAATAAAACATTAATGCAAATTTGTTTTAACGCCACTAATTCCTTTAACACATCAACGCAACTTGCCATTTTTAGGTTGTAGCGGGCTCAATTTTAAAGCTAAAGTGAAGATACCGATATCATATAGAACTAAAAAAACATAAGGAATCTATTGGTACCAGCATATCATACTAGCTTGTTGCAAAGGAAGCTAAATAACGCTCCAAAATTACGCTCAATTTTGGGGAGGAAAAAAAAAAGTTTTTTTCCAAAGGGGTCCCTTGACCTCTGACCTCAAGATATGGGAATGAAAATGGGTTCTATGGGTACCCACGAGTCTCCCCTTTACAGACATGCCCACTTTATGATAATCACATGCAGTTTGGGGCAAGTCATAGTCAAGTCAGCACACTGACACACTGACAGCTGTTGTTGCAAGCATATTTGCCCACTGGCATGTTGATAAGAGTATTAAATACACAAACTCACAAAGCTATATAATTAACCGAAACCTTAACACGCTGTAGGAGGTTAACGGTTTAGTCTGTGACAGTTGATTTTGCCAGCTGACGCTAATAAGCGATATGGAGTATATAAAATGCTTCATGAATTTAATGAAAGAACCCTGGGACGTGATCAGTTTGTGATCAACGCATCTTGTTTGAAGCTATGAAGACCAGAAACACGCACAGAATTATAGACAATAATAGCAGTTTTGGTCAAAATCGCAATGAGATATTTTCCTCTAATTGTTCAGGTTGTTAATGTAACAGGGACCAGATAACATTAAAAATCATGAAATAAATAAGATTTCTAATAACAACTGGATTTCAGACTTAAATCTGATCTATTTTAAGGTTTAATTGAACTTCAGGGATCCACAGCGTCCCTCTGATTATTGACTAATGATCGAAGAAGAGACGGGTCACGGATTTACAGTTTGGCTTCCACACAACAATTCAGAATTGTAATATATAAAAACAGAGAAAAACAGTATGATGCAGGCAACAAATACAGCCTTGTTTCATACCACAGCCCTGATGTGACTGTACGCGACTGTACACGGGGATGAAAGTCTGTTCTCTCTTCCTGGTTTGTTCACCCTGAGGTTATTTTTAGACTTTTGAGACGAGCGAGTTGAGCAGGTTTTTAATATGAAGAGCGTTGTATTATCTTTGTAGTTTCAGCAAAAACGTATCTGTGGTTTGAATGTTCAAATCATCAGTTTCTCTCACTCATGTTGTCTCAACTTATGATAACCCTCCACATTTTCCATGACAGCTTTGCAATGAAGGTCGGTCTGCTACCAGCAGCTGCCGGTCAGACGTTGGTGAATGTTTGACCCGGTTACTATGAGCTGATGAAGCTGCTTTGCATTTTAGGTAAACAAGCTGCTGCAGCTGACAGAAGCCCTTTTTCCATACATGTGACTTGTGGTCAAACGAGCGGCTGTAAAACGGTGGATAAACACACATTTCATTTCCTATATTCTTCACATTAAAAGTCCCCTGTTATTTTTGCTGCTTGTACTCTTCCTCCCTGCACTATTAGTAGAGTTGTTTTTATTAAGAATAGCAGCTAATGTTTAGTCCACACTACACAACTTTAGCCCTGATTTTCGTCTCCCTGAAGGTTTTTGGAGCTCCCTGATAAAAGCCCTCGATCAGAGGCAAATCGGCTCACCACTCGCACATCGGCACTTGAGGGTCATGTCTCATGATACATGTCCACAGGGGCGTTATTTATCGCAAGGGATTGCGTTGCTTCCCAGCATTGGACACTTGCTGGGCTCAACATGGCGGCTCGTTTGGAAACTTTTTTCTCTTATATTACAAAAATAGTTTACCAAGTGTTTTTCCGAAAAAAATTTATGCGAGAAATAAGCCATGCAGTTGCTAAATTTGTCTTTATTTTGGATCGACAACGGTTAGTTTTAAAGTTTCTCAGGAGTTTCCAGAGGAGGCGTGTCGCGCCGGGCGTCTCTGATTTGCATAAAGTAGCCTAGACCTCAACTTTATGCAAATGAGGAGCAGCCAACGTGACGATCCATCTCTCGATCTTGTTGTGCCGCCACGCTACATTTATCTAGTACGCTAAATATCTGGACCTATCGGGGCCTCTAGCCACGAGCTACAGCCAATGAGAGCGCAAGACACGGGTTGGCCCTGAAAGTCCGCTGTTAATTTGTTATTTTAAAGCTTTTATTATGAAGCAACAAAATCAGGAAATGTTGGCTTTTCATCATCAGCAACTTAACACGAAGCGAAACAAGGACAGAGACGCAGGAGAAAACGAAGTTTCCGAGATTCAGTTAGATGCTAAAAAAGACATGAGTTGAGTCTCGCAACACACGCTAGTTTGAGGGGGTGAAGGGGGGTTGTGATTGGTTGGCCACGGTCATGGCTCGGCACAACTTGGCCGCTAAAACTGGTAATGGAAACGCAAATCAGCGTGGCATGGTTTGACTCGGCGCAGACAAAAGTGCAAATGGAAAAAGCCCCAAGAGTGACTTGAAGTGTCTGCAGCCAGCAGATAAAGCAGAGAGGAGGAGGTCTGTGGTGTCACCTCAAGGTGCTGTTGATGGCGCCCAGCTCTTTGGCCTGTTCACACTCTGTCACGTCCGATATTGTATCCGCTGCATGGGAGTACTGGAGACAAAAAGAGAGAGAGAGGGAGACTGTTAGTGAGAAGAACATGACAGCCGCTGATAATAATAATAATCAGCTCATCACATGAGCTCCCCTCGAAAGCCTCATCTGAGAAATTTAGGGGGAGCTCTAAAATATCCTCATTTTTGGTGCCACTGTTTTTTTTCTGTATAAAATGTATATTTTCCTGTATATTTCCATTCCTGAAATAAATAATAGGCTAACAGTGAAGCATTTGTCAACATGTGTGTTTTACAGCTGCAACTAACAATTATTTTCATTATAAATTAATCTCTAAATTAATTTCTTGATTAATCGTTTGTCTATAAAATGTCAGAAAAGAGCGAAAAATGTTAATCTCAGCAAAAGGCCAGAGTGATGTCTTTAAATGTCTTGTTTTGTCAGTCCAAAACCAAAAGATATTCAGTTTAATATGATATAAAACAGAGAGAAGCAGAAAATATCCCTATTTGAGAGGCTGAAAACAGCATTTTCTGACATTTTTACATCACTTTCACGATTAATCGATTATGAACATTTTTCTGTCGATCGACTCATCAATTAGTTGACTAATGCTGCGTACACACTACACAAGAATCAAGCCGATTTTGGGCCCAATTCCCCCCTCCCCACAATCGTCAGCAAAGCCCTGATTTTTTTAATGGTTCTAAAGATTATCTTTCCAGATGTTCCTGGTGTGAGGTGTTAAGAGTGTTTTTTTTTACGTCCCCCAATCGTCTTGGAAGTCCATCTCGGCCGCATCGATCTCAAATCACAGATATTAAACATGTTCATTAATTACGAATCTTGATTTGTGGCGAATGTTTATTTAACATATCTCCATGACTTCATCCATATTTTTTTTTTTCTTGGTGAATTTTCAGTACAAAGTAGTGCCAAAATGAACATTGCTAATTCTTCCTGCCCGTCATCCACCATGTCACGTTTGATTTGAGATTTTTAGAGTCAGGACTTGTTGTTCGAGAATGAATATGTTAGTGTGTGGTGGCTGTTTGGGCCAAATCGTCGCTCTCCACACACTATAGGAACAAAACTGTTTAATTTATCATAACATGTCGTTGTGTGTGGGGTCTCTCACATTTTACACACCTGCTAACATTAAAAAAATCTTTTATTGTGGAGCAGCCTTTAGATGAGAAAATCGATACCACTCTCGGATATCTTTGCTTCTATACTCTTTGAGGAAACTACAAACTTTTAACAGCCTCTTTTGAAGCCAACACAGGTCAAGTGTTTGATCCTGAAAATATAGATTTCAGGCGTAGTATCACTTTAAGACAGCTGCTTACTACATGATTAACCTGTTCCACATGGGTTTTTTAAGATTGATAATCTTCTGTAGACTTTCCTCACACACTGCTGAGGTGGCACATAGTCATGTTTCTTTTAATCCTTCCCACTAACAGTTTCCCAGCTGACGGTCAGTGAAACACATTCGACCTTGACTGAGAAGTGTGCAGATGTCCAAACACTTCTGGGTCATTACAAGACAAACATCAGGCTGCGTGCCAAGAGCTGGCAAACACTCAGTCCTCAGTCTCTACGTGGAAACTATCAGAGAGCAGATAAGTTGAGTGCTAGAACAGTAAAGTGTGTGTGTGTACGAAATCAGCTAATGAGACAGAAAGTGCTGGAACAAACACAGCTGGTCCTAAACTCCAATAAACAAGTGAAAGGAGTTTGTTGTCCAGAGATGAACAGGCATAAAGGCAGCGTTTACAGCTATGGATACATCTGGTGATGTTCTACACTGTATTTTAAAGCCAACAGTGATGTATCTGCTAACAAGTATTGTGTGTGTATCAAAGCCTGATATCTCTTCTTCCTCTGTGCCATAGAGCTCCATTGTTGTCCAACAACTATTAAAAAAAAAATCAATGAGCCTCACTGTGTCTCTGGGTGACATGTTCCTTCATCACCATGAACAAACACTGCAGTTTATTTTGACTCAATCCCACATACACATTCACTAGAGCACCAAATGTGGATTAATCTGCTGCTGAAAATAGTACCCAACAAATGTACTATTTCCTCCTGTTTGTTAGATTAAAACTACAGTGAGCAGCTGTTTTTGGAAATTACTGAGACTTTTTTAAACATGAAACTATATATTTGTGTTTTTAAAGATTTAAAGGTTTTAAAGATCTTCAGAAGGAACGAATGGGCTCGGAGCTGAGAGCCAGAGACAGGAAGTGAGACAGTATTGAGAGACGGACACATTGTTGATTTTGGTCGTTTGATGATTTGTTGACGAGAAGAAAAATACAGAATAACAGCAGGATTAAAGTAAAGCAATAATACTTTGTTGGTACAGAGTATAAAAAGACTGCCCTGAAAGTTGTATTTGGTTAGATTCATAATCGTGTTGACTTATTCTTTAGTTCCTGATTTATATCTACATTTTGTAGTTTCCGATTTATTCCCCCAGATCCGATCTTTCTGCCTAAACTGTTCACAGTGACTCATAACTGACATCAGTGTGAACGGATCCCTGCCCCGAAATGCCTCACATGCAACCAGTAACGTCACTAGGGTTGTCGCAGTGAAGGTGCAGTGATAACGTTGTCAACAGAACGATATGCGGTATTATTGCGATTTTTTTTTTTTTTTTGCAAATTACTTCATACTGTATATCCTGATTTTAGTGCTTTATAAATAAGCTTTATTTTAGGCTATTATTAAGTATATTGTTGCTTTTTAAGTGACAAAGATGATAGTTTTAAGGCTAATTAAATACTTGTTTATTGTTAAATGCAGAACACAGAAGGACAATGAGGCGCAGCATTTTTTTCAGCTGAGAGCTTTGGTTGCATCTGGTTGCTATGATACAAGTAAAAATGTCGGCACAAAGTAGAGTACTTGCTCTGGATGAAGGGACGGTTGAAGCACGAAGGGAGAGAAGACGTTGTTGTTGTTCAGCACTTGTAGCCTACATGTAGGATGTGACGCTTGTTCTTTGTCCCGTCCCTCCTCCATTGTGATTGGACCGCTCGGTAAAAAAGTGACAGTGACGAGTGCAGCGTTTTACCCAAAGGTGAACGTTTTTCAACTCCCGGTAACCATAAAAGAAACTCCAAATGTGCAGCGCTCAGCACAGAATAGCCACTCAGCGCCTCGTCACGCTGCTGGCGTTTGTAGCATAGTGCAAAGTATGTGAAGCTCCCATTGATTTCAGTTTAAAAGATTTGGATTCCCCGTTACACAGATGATGAACTCCTAAATCATAACGTATGACTTTGTATGACTCCTAAAGAAAGACTTTTCATTTCAGCTGATATTTAACTTTAACAGCTCTTCTGTGAAGTAAATTAAATAAACTTGAGTACAATGTGTGACGTTACTGTTTGACATCCCAAAACATTGGCAGTCAGCACGTGATAACGTGATTTAATTAAATCAGAGTTCTGCTTTGTGAAACATGACGAATTTATCAGAAGAACTGAGTGAATTGTGAAAAGTCTGTTTGATGAGTTAATTTACATTTTAAATGACTGATGAGGCAAATAAAGTCTTCAACTGTTTCCTGCTGTCGGAGGAAAACTTCTGTTAACATATTGTTAAATTTGACGGAGCCGATCTTACCGGTAAACATCTATTTCTTATTAAAGATATATCCGGTGAACATGATTTAACATAATTCGGTATTAATTTTACCCTTCATGTAAAGTGACTAAACGTGAGGTTTCCCAGATTATGCTCGTCTGCCTTAACGATGCAGTTTTTAAAAAATACCTTTATTTTATTCATTAATTTAACTTTCTATTTATTTGATTTATTAAGTCAGAGTTCTACTGAGTGAAACATGATGCTGAATTTAGCAGAAGAACTAAGTAAAACAGAAAAAGTCAGATTTCTGTTCTAGATCTGTGTCACATGAGACCAAAAAATAAATCTGATTTGGCCCACCTTTGCCTGTAATATGAACATAGCCAAAGTAAGGATAAGTCTATTTGGTATCAGCTCTGGAACTTACTAAAACCTTATGATAATCAATTGTATTGTGTATTGAGATGTATATTTATATTGATTATCATCAGCAGCAGCATTAAATAACTGCCTGGAAAAACAGAAAATGACACCAGACACAAGGGATTATGGGTAGTAGGTATATGCTTGGACTGATGTAGTATTAGTATTTGATCAATGGTACATTTCTGTACAATCACGTGTGTTTCAAGCTGAGAGAACAAAGAAAAAATATTTTTAAGTGATGTCAAACCCAACGTTCATTTTCTCCGGTCTCACCTTGTTGTAGTTGCCAGACTTGATGCCCACCGGGATCTTACTCTGTAAAACACAACAAAGACCACCAAACAAATAATAAGAGACAGTTTTATACAGCTAAATAAATGAAAGCTAATTGGTCCGTCTGAAAACTGTATACAAGCTATTTTAAAAAGTTAATCAGTGTTTTGAGACTCATACATTTTGTTAAACTAAAGTAATTCATTGCAAACAACTTTGTATAAAAGTACAGGCTAATAGACTAAGGCCCTGTTCAGACCTGGCCGGTTAACATGCATCCTGAGTGATCCGATCACAAGTGGACAGCTTTAAATACGTCTGTTCACACCTGGCATTAGAACGCATCTCCAGTAACCACTTGTGATCTGATCTCACTTCCCTGCTCTATATGCAAATAAACACATAGTGAACACATGGCTACTACAGCAGACGTTGTGACGCAATACTACATGAATGTCAATAATAATCCTTCTACATATTTGTGAATATGGGTACATTTTATTACATCAAAATAAAAGGTTATTGCACTGGCAGTCCCCGGGGACCTCCATGCCGCTGGCACCGCTGCCTTTGCCAGGTAAAAGCGGCATACAGAGCGTCAGAGAGCCGGGGATGAGAGAGAGTGAGTGGGCAGGTGTCTGCTCCGTGCAAAGCACCGGAAAAAAAACACGACACATCTCCAACAGTATGATAATAATGCACTTTGCGTGCCTAGTCTGATAAGCTGTAGATATGTAGCCTATAGATAAGATATATTTTAATAAAATACAGTTGTACCGACAGAATACAGTCGAGCACAGAGGCCGTTTCCATGCCGCGAGACAGAGAAGCGCTTGCGTCTACCTGTCTATTCACCTGAGGAGCGCAGAGACCAGCGGATACCAGCGGGACGTCAGTTGAGTAGGAGGTCTTTAATGTGACCCAGGACACATTCATGTACACATTGCTAAAAGAATGTGGCCATATGCTGCCCAGACCACCTTTGAATGTGGTCTGAAAGATCAGTTCTCAGTGCGTCCTCAATGCGTCTCGAGTGCGTTCACACCTGTACTTAGAGCTGTCCACTTGTGATCCGATCACTCAGGACGCATGTTAATGCCAGGTCTGAACAGGGCCCTCCCTATCAGATTTATTTTTACTTATTTGTCGTACATGGCATCTTGAGTATCTAGAAAAGTGCTCTGTAAATAAGAATTATTATTGTTATTATTAATATTAAGCAGTTGTGTGTGTGTGTGTGTGTGTGTGTGTGTGGTTGACCTCTGACCTCTGGACAGGGCTCCACATGGCAGTCTTTGATGGCACAATGTCCATCGTCGGGCCAGAAGGGACACGGTCGTTTCAAGTTCACCTGGAGAAAAGATGATTACATAATATTACATAATTATTTAAAGTCAGATTCAACTAAACCAACTTCCTCTTTGTTGATGGTCATTACTACTAACATTATTATTATTATGACCTTTCTCTAAGCTAATAGGACTCCTTTACAAGGAAGCAGTGGTGGAATGTAACACAGGAGATTTACTCAAATGCTGTACTTCAGTACAAATTTGAGGTACTTGTACTTTACTTGAGTATTTTCTTTTCATGCCACTCTCTACATATACTCTACTACATCTATCTGACAGCTTTAGTAACTTTACGAATTAAGATTTTTACAAATAAAACACACAAAGAGTTTATAAAATATGAGGGTTTTTTTTGTCTTGACTTATTATTGACATATTGTCTTATATTCAGGAGTTTCATATTGTGTTTACAGATTAGGCGGGCACTCCGTTTACTATTTATTGCTGTCCATTGACAGAGGGTGCTGCATTAATGTTGCCGTGGCATATTGTGAATGGAGGGAAGGGCTTCCAAAACGTCCGCAGCCACAGGGCATAAAGTAATATGAAGGAGCCTCTGGCTATATTGTAGCCTAATATTTAGCTGGCTGTTGTTGTTTTTCAGGCCTGTTGGCTGGTCTTTGAAATGCGTGCGGTAGGCTAATTAGAGTTTTATGGTGGTGTATCAGTAATCAATCTCTCTCTCTTGCTCACTTCCGGAGTAGACTGCGTAAGTGTGTATGCATTGGAACCTAGATGTTAAGCATAACCTATAAGCAGGCGGGCGGTTCTTGTGCATACTACAGTATGAAATAGAATCCTGCTGACGCCACTGACTGCAAATCGAAATTAAAAGTATTAAAACACATGTCAAGAAGTCAGATTCAGGTCTTAACGAAATTTTGTAGTTGCTGAATCGCTACTGAAGTTAAACTTCAGCTCACCATATTATTGTCTTATACCTGTCACATTACAAACTCTGAATGTGGACCTCCTGAAGCAGTCTGTCCTGTCAGGCTGTGATGCTAATATTAACAGTAGCTCAGTGCAGAGCTGTTAGTCTGTCACATACCAAAACATTGTCAGAAATGACCTACCAGCAGTGTGACATTCTTAACATAACTAGGCAACGGTTATGAATAAACATAACTTTATTTTTGAATGTCATGATTATATTTGAATATAACTGAATCATGTTGAGTAACCACTAATTTAATATCTTATTAAATCAGAGCTAAATTGATCAAATGTTCTACACAGTGGCTGACTTTTCTCTCATTAACTGCTTAAAAAACAAAACTCTGGGAGGATCTCGAAACAAACAATTTTGTCACTTCCTGATTCTGTTCATGTACAAACAACATACACTTCTAATTATACTTAGACTACAAAGATAAAAAAAAATAAATTGTTGCAATTTAAAACACAATTTAAAAAAGCGCAATTGGATATTTTCCTTAAATCATTCAACACTCCTCTCGACCAAAATGCAGTGTTGCCAGATCTCGCGAGAGAAACAAGCAACCAGGTCTATAGAAACAAGCCCAAAAGAAGCAACTCCCCGGGGTTGTGTGGATCCTGCAAAAGACAAACTAGACTGATGTAGAGGAGATACCAGTTTAACATCTTTCTCTTAAAGTATCTGCTCATGGACTATTGTTGCAACAGTTGAAGTATTTCGAAATATTTCATCCTTCCTGTTCTGTAACTGTAACACAATGTGCACGACAAAGCCTTCACACAGACAGGTTTCTTTGTTTAAAGTAGCATGAACCTGTATGTAAAGTAATGGCCTCTGTCACTGTAACTACTTCTCTGTATCAGGAATGTTCTCTGTTTTTGAAGGAAACTTGACAGTGAAGGAACAGCATTTTTTAGAGATTTTCTACGAAAAAAAAATTAGATTAAAGTCGATTTAAACAGATTTTACCCAGATTGTATGTCCTCACACATCCAGAGGTTATCGTTTTTCTTCTTGCTACAAGAAGAAACTGATCACTGCAGTTTATAGTTAACAACAAGCACGGCTCAGTAAACTCTTCCACTCATATAAAGTGAATAGAAAGACGGAAGAAAATGCAAATGAGTCCTATTAATGTAAACAAAAACAAACAATCAATAATTACATTAAGTGTTTGGTCTGAAAATGGTGTTGTAAAAATCTGATTTTCTCCAGAATTTTCCCATTTCTGACTTTATAAAATTAGATTTTCACCTCTTTTGATCATATAAAGGAGCGGAAGGTTCAGACATTACATGAGGTCTTTCCTAATATTTAAGAAATACTGCATGTTGACATTTCTTATTCATGAGTGCAGTGAGTCTTATTGTATTGTAGTGAAGCTGCAGCTCTTACTCTGTAGTATCTGAAGAAGTCTTTCCCTGTCAGCCTCGTGATTCGAGGGTAAATCTTGAAGTTGTTGAAGACGTCGATGCTTTCGACGTCACAGAAGCAGTCATCCAGGACTCCCGTCAGCTGAAGCAGAGCAGAGAGAAACAGAGTTTTACTAACTGCAGGATGACAACTTTTAAATCCCACATGACGAAACATCTCTCAAATAACACAACTTACCAAAGAACCGAAAAATAACCCAAATTAAATTGAAATGCTTAGCCAGTAATAGTTTTTATAATTGGTCACAACCAGAACATGTCGTCTATCTCATTTATATTTTATTTTTCACTGTCTAACTTACTAATTTATCTCAGTGACTCAATTAAAAATAGCTGAAACCAGCTGGTAAGAACCGACCTCCACTGACAGGATGTTCATTTCAACTTCACATGTAAGATGTGAGTGCAGATAAAGATGAGCACTGAAGCGGGGCAATATCAGTATATTGTTACATTATTGCTGCAGTGCTATAAATCCACAAAAATAAGGCATATCTGAGGTAGAAATGTGAATTTTTTGACACTCAGTGTCAAAAACAAGCGTTGTTGAACCATCTTTTCAAAATTGCTTTCAACCACAAACTTTAACCTCACCTACAATATGCAATTTTATTTAAAATTAATTGTAATAATTTTTAAAGATCTTTGCACTTTGTTATGTTTTCGATGTTCCTGTTTGTTGCTCTGTGATTTTTTTCATGTTTTATGAAGCAATGGAATATGCTATATAAAAAAAAAAACATTATCATTATATATATTATCATTGCCTCTACTTTATGTTGATCAGCAACACACTACCAACTCCACCTGCTTCACCTCTGAGGCACTACTTCCACCTTTTCACAGCAGGAGGCCAGCAGACAGACAGACAGACCGCAGTCTACCTCCACTTCCATACATAATACATCCACCACCGCTGTGAGAGGACGCACAGCGCGCTGTTACCTGAATCCATACAGGTCATACAAAATTCAGACCTCCATCTGATGAACACAGACGGTGCACCTTCAGCTGCTGACAAATGTGTTTGACCTGAGAAGCAACTGGACAAGCAGTAAAATCTGAGAGCATTAATGAGCTCAGTAAACAAAGGAAGGCATTAAAAGTTAACACCACCCGGGCGTTAACACCACCTGGCTGTAGTGAGGAGGCTTTGGATTGGCTTATAAAGGTTCTACCTGTAACAATGGAAGGTAACCAACCACCACCTTCAGTCTTAATCCACTGCACACACCTGGTTTAAGTGGCTAAAAAATAGCTTTCCTGCCCAGAACACAAACACTGTTCAGAGTGTATTTTATAACCTACATTAAAGGGACTGTATGTAAGTTTTTACACGTATATATGTTTTCTAATCATTTTTTTATTGCCAATGTGTGAACAGGTTTTAACGCAACCTAAAAAATTAGGCCTGCCGCGACTTTCTGTGAAGAATGCGGCCTGGTTTTTCCCGGAAAATCCAACGGATGTGACGTCATGCGCGCTCGTGAGTCCCTTTACTCTCTTCAGCTCCACTACAGGGCTAACAGTGTGCTATCATAGCTAACGTTCGGTAAGAAATGGAGTCCACCAACGCCAACAAACGACCAGCCGCCACCACAACTCAGACTCCAACACAAACTCCTAGGAAGCAGAAAAAAAACAAAGTAATATCTAGTGAAGCCCGTCTTGCAAAACAAGAATGACGTCGAGGGAAAACTAGTGTTGTGGGAGTGTGTGTGCACGTGGGAAGAGAGTGGTCTAGCAAGAGAGAGAGCGGCGGCGAGTGTGTGAGAAAACAAGTGAGCAGCGGAGCAGAAGAAAGTTAGTTTAGCTCTGAGAATATTGAGGGAACATACAGTGGAAGTTGCAGTTTGTGGAGAAATAAATGTTGCAGCTCCTCAAGCCCAACAGAGGTTTCCTGTGTCTTGTTTCCTGTTGTTGAGTGAAGTGACGGCGGGGGTTAACTCCGGAGAGAGTAAAGTAATCAACTTTGGCTCAGAAGACCAAAACTACGATATTCCCCTGTCCCTTCTGACCACGGTCGAGAGGCTGAAGCTGGAAAAGTTAACAGTAGGATCAACATCGGCCGGGCGTTCTATTCATGGAGGGACCTTCGTTCAGTAAGCTAACGCTACTGCCAAGTATGGGGTGGGGAGAAAATCGATTCACCTATGTATCGCGACTTTTTTTCCTGTCAATCCTGTTCTGTCTCGTGTGTGTCGGTAGTGCGAGCACAAGTGCGAGCAACAGGAAGCTGACTGTCGTTGACTTAACGGCCCCAGGTGTCACTATTAACAAGCCATTTCTGATTCTTACAGAGTCCCTTTAAGTTTGGAGCTTGTCAATGTGCACAAGTAAATTAGGACACAACTGATGATTATTTTCATTATCCATTAAACTGATGATTATTTACTTGAAAACCAGATTAATTATTTGGTCTATGAAATGTCAGAAAATAGTGAAAAATGACCTACAGCCCTAGTTGACATATTAAATGTCTTGTTTTGTACGACCAACAGTCCAAAACACAAAGATATTTAGTTTACTGTCAGAGACGACCAGCTAATATTCACTTATGAGAAACTAGAAGTGAAGAATTTTGGCTTTTGCTTAAAAACAGACTTCACTGCTTAACTGACTAATTGATTCAGCTCTTAAGTAAATCAATTAAAGCTTAAAGAACAGCATACAACACAATAACTTGTGTATTACTGAGTAATAATTTAAGTCCATTCAAAGCTTTGTTATTCTACGTGTCACTTTTGGTTTTGTTATTTGCATAAACAAATAAGCTGTGTAAAATGACCAATGACCATATCAGTGTTTCATCATGTGTTCACCCAGTTGCTAAATTGTGTAAACTTCATAATACTGACAGTTTTAATGGAAAAAATCTAGATCTCTGTAAATTAACTATGGCTGGTTATTGTTATTTTTTCAAAGCATTTCTGCTGTAATACTAAATTACACTTTTTATCCTACAGGTCTGTAACTTCCTATTAATTTTGAAAGATGTTACCAGGGGAAAAAAATAGGTTAATTTAAGGGTAATTTAATATTCATTACAATGAACACAGACACAGTGTTCAGCTGGTACACTTACAATTAATTATTCCTAATTAATTGTTAACAGCTGGTCAACTGAAAGCGCAAAAATGCAAAGTTGGTCAATATGGAGGACCACAAGAGTCACGTAAATAGTAATAAATCAATTTGTAAACACATCTATTAATGCCTAATATTATTGTACAATTAGTTAGTAATCAATTAAATGCTTTATAACTATTTATGGGACTCTTGTGGTCCTCCATAGCTCAAGGGGCAAACATACTATTCAACATATGTGATGGATTAAGTTTCCAATAATAACTGAAGAATAAATTAATATTGAGTTGGGTTTAAATTGAGCTTTTCTTTTAAAGAAGTTTCTATTTTATCAACAGGACATTTTTAGAAAATTATAGACTTGAAAAATAAAGCACTTCCCTTTTTTACACATTAAATAAGCATTTTCATTTTTAAAAATAAACAAACCCAGCTTTTGTTACTTGCTAAAACATGACAAAAACTGATATGATCATTTCCTCTCCTACTTATTTAAACATCTGGTATTACAGTGAGTCAAATTGTGTTTCTTGCTGCCTTCAGACATTCAGAAACACCCGGAAAGTCACAGTAAAGTACAAAACACATCACATAAAACCAAACCTCTGTGTGCAGCAGTCCACCGATCACCACAAAAGGTAGGAAGAGGCAAATCTCTCTCAGCATGCTGTTTCTGTTTCTCTACTTCCTCTCAGTTAACTTGGTGCCCATATGTCAAAGCAGCAGCAGCAGCTCTGTCTGTGGGCTGAGTTGTCACTGGAGACCTACAGTCCCTTCAGGCCCCGCCTCCAAACAACCAGCTGTCAAACAATAAACCCCGCCCCCTCTCCGCCAGCGCTTCCTCACAGTTTTGTAGTCCATTTCCGGGTCTGACGCAGTGGAGAGCCCTTGTTGTTGGGGCACAAAAGACTACAACTCCCATGAGAAGGGCAAGAGGCGGAAGCTCTGCTACAGCCAATCACGGTACACCACGCTTGTCTACTCAGTAATGAAAATAACAGCAGTTTGGCTTAAAAAGTCGTAATCTGTTCAAGACGTTTAATTTTTGGATATTTAAACTTTTATTTATTTATTTATTTATTTGCATATATATAAAACTGCATAAAATCCAGTCAATGAAAAAAAAACAAGAAATGTGTCAGGAGATATCAACCCCAGGAAAAAAAAAAATAATAACAAAAAAGGAAGAAAGATCTAAACTACATAATTTGAAAAAATACAACAAAAGTTAAACAACAACAAGAAGTACACAAAATGTGCAGAAAAATCTAACCAAACAATCCAATAAAAACAATGAAATACATACAAAAAACAGTACAGAAGAAAAGAAAATATATCTAAACATTTGTACTCATCACTTTTTTTTTTAACTGAAAAGAATCGAAATTGTGAAAATATTATATTAAATAAATTAGTTACCAACTGTAACATTAAATGTGAAGCTAATGTGTTTTTAACAAATACATAATGCAACAGTCATGTAATGTGGTTCAATTTCAAATGATGTCTAATTATCTTTTGATATGTTTAGATATATTTTCTTTTCTTCTGTGCTGTTTTTTTTTTTATGTATTTCATTGTTTTTATTGGATTGCTTTCCACTGTTTGGTTATAGGTTTTTCCTGCACATGTTGTGTACTTCTTGTTGTTGTTTAACTTTTGTTGTATTTTTTTCAAATTATGTTAGTGTAGATCCTTCTTCCTTTTTTGTTATTGGGGGAGGACTTTTGTATAAGCCTGGGGCTTCTTGACCTCTCCTGACATATTTCTTTTTTTGGGGTTTTTTTCATTAACTGGATTTTGTGCAGTTTTATATATGTGCAAATAAATAAATTAATTAATTAATTTGAATTGTTAAATACAATCTTCCTGTTGATAAATGTTGCTTGAAAAATCGAATTATATATATGTAAAAAAAAAATAAAAAATTAAAAGTTCGCAGTTATTTGCCAAGAATGTCCACAGTTTCTGGCATTAATATAAAAGGCTAAACTTTTGTTCTATAAAAACAAGAGTAGTGATGGAGACAGCGATGGAGAGTGTTGCTGCAAGACTGGATTTTGTGCAGTTTTATATATAAATAAATACATTTTAACGTGTAAAATACAATCTTTCTGCTGATAGGTGTCGCTTGAAAAATCGAAATAATTTTCATTAGATAGATGTTAAAAAAAAAATTAAAAGTTAGTAGTTATTTGCCAAGAATGTCCACAGTTTCTGCCATTGATATAAAAGGCCAAACTTTTATTCTATAACCTATTCTATAAAAACAAGAGTAGTGATGTGACTTTTACACACACAGACAGAGATGGAGAGTGTTGATGCTAGACTGGATTTAGTGAAGTTCTATGTATGTGCAAATAAATAAATAAATTTGACGTGTAAAATACAATCTTCCTGCTGATAAGTGTCGCTTAAAAAAATCAAAACAATTTTAATTAGATATATGTAAAAAAAAAAATAACAATAATAATAATACAAATAAATTAAAGTTAGTAGTTATTTGCCAAGAATGTCCGACATTACTATAAAAGGCCAAACTTTTATTCTATAACCTATTCTATAAAAACAGTAGTAGTGATGGAGACGGAGATGGAGAGTGTTGCTGCCAGCTAGCATCACACACACACAACACGGTGACGTCACATTAAGATGACAGTAGAAAATGCTAGAATAAGATTTCCTGAATGGCAGATCAGCTGTTGTCGTGTCGTATTGTGCCACGTTTAAAGCTTTAAATATAATAACAACAACGTGGTTTTGTACTTCAAGGTTCCACACAAGCACTGTGTGGTGTGTTAATGTGTACTTACATGGCAGAAGCAGCTCTGGTCCTGGTCCTGGTCCCTGCTGCTGTCTGCAGCTCTGCTCGGATTCGGATCCTCCTCGCTGCTGCTGCTCTGCTGCTCCTGCGTTTTGGGTTTCACGTTGTTCTGTTGAAACCATCCCAGAACAAAGTTCCCGAAGAACCAGGCCAACAGCAAAACACTCAACGCTTGTAAAGTTACTTTCCACATCACTCACTGTGCTGGCGTGTGTACACCGGCTGGGAAATAATAGTAATAATAAAACAAACACAAGGAAGAATACAGTAGGGAGCTTCTTGTCTCTCAGCT
This sequence comes from Sebastiscus tertius, assembly GCA_916701665.1. NCBI lineage: Eukaryota > Metazoa > Chordata > Actinopteri > Perciformes > Sebastidae > Sebastiscus > Sebastiscus tertius. The sequence continues at coordinate 9,707 of CAKAOH010039416.1, read as the reverse complement.
CAGTTTGTCCTCCTTCCTGCTCGTTGTGGCGAGTTAGTAGCAAGGATTGTAGAAAGGAGGCTGGGTCTTGGTGTATGACACATGCGCAGTGTAACTCAAGCTGCAGTCGTTTATTTGTTTATTTGTTTTGCACAATTTAAGACTATACAACATAACAAACAAAATAAAAGAATAATATATACAGTGCAGGAAGAGGCAAAAAACCCACTGGGCTTATCTGAAGCCTCCACCTATAGACATTAATATAAATAATTAATATGACTAAATAATATTGATAACAAACAATTAGAACAAGATATATATAATAACAGTTAAAATACAGTAAATATATAAAAACTATTATTACACATATTGTTATTACTATTACTACCATTATTATACTATTCATTAAGTGCACAATTTAAGAATAGAATAGAAAGCTTTATTGTCATTGTATTAAATACAACGAGATTCACAGTTGCCACTACTGGTCAGTGTTTTAAAAACAAATACTTGACAAGACTAAACGAGGCAGATAATAACATATAACAGGTAAAAACATACCCATTTATAAAGTAAATAAAACAGGTAAAGTAGATGTAATAAATAAATATAAACAGAAGTGTTACTCTAGAAGTATAAAATATAAAAATAGATGTAATGTAAACTGAGATAATTGCACTTGTAAAATAGGTAGGGTAGATGTAGTAAATAAATAAATGTAAACAAAGGTAGTTGCACTCGAGGTGTATATTGCACAGACAAATGTATTTTGTATTAAGACTATACAACATAACAAAAAAAATACATGAATAATATAAAGTGCAGGAAGAGGCAAAAAACCCACTGGTTTTGTCTGAAGCCTCCACCTAGAGCCAAGATTAACATAAAGAAATAATATGACTACATAATAGTGATAACAAAACACTTAGGACAAGATATATATAATAACAACAATAACAATACAGTAACTATATAAAAAAAGATAAGTGTGTATGTGTGTGTGTGTTGCATGGAAATGTATGGTTAGTGTTTGTGAGGAGGATATTGATTTAAATATCGATAAAGACTTCTTCAAACAACATTGTGAGTGGGAAAAAAATAAAAAAAAACATAAAAACAGATAAATGGACAACATGGGGAAAAGTAATTACAAGACAGCAGATAAATTACCCTTTAAGCGACTTTTGAAACTTTTGACAGATGAACAGTTTATTGATAGATGTGAAAAGCTACTCCATAATTTGGTTCCCCCTAAATATTATTGAAAACTGACCTCTACTAGTCTGGTAATGAACTTAGGAGGATGAAGATCTAGAGACTGCCGGGTTAAGTAAGAATGGACCTGAGAATTTGTTTTAAAATAGGTCTTGAACTGCTCAGGAATATTCCCTTCACCAGAAAGTATCTTATAAATAAAAACACATATTTGAGAAGTATTGATATCATAGTAAGAATCTGGAGTTTCTTAAATAGAAAGTGCAGATTCTACTGCGCATGTGCAATATCCCCCGGAGGTATGACGCGTTGATGACGCGTATGTCCCAGCCTCCTTTGATAGGCCTTGGTTGGTAGCTACGGTAACGTTAGCTTCAGGCCAGCTGAAGTTAGCATCCGCAGGCTAACTAACCTAGCGGCTGTAAACAATCAGAGCGGCCCGGTGTCTGAAGACCCTCACACGGACATGTAGATATCTAAGCGCCCTGACAGAACCGGGGTCATTGATATAAGATGGTACATAACTGGATAAGTTTCTGTACACCGATTCCTCCTTTTGCTACCAAGTTAGCAAAACAAAAAAATAGCTTTACTTCCGGCTTCGATTTTCAAAATAAAATACAAGGGCTCGTTTGTGATAGTTCAAATCTCCAGTTCAAATCAGAATCAGAATCAGAATCAGAATCAGAATGGTGTTTATTGCCGGGTGTAAGAGGTATGCACTAGGAATTTGCTTTGGTTATGTTGGTGCAAGTAAGCAGTATAATAACAAAAGAATAGATAAAAATGTTAGAATAAAATAAGAATAAAACAAAATACAGCTATGGTCTCCAAAACACTGCATGTTGAGCATAACAGTGCAAACTTTATTTTTATCTATTTTTATTTACATATACATATAAAGTTAACTTTAAAAAAAACACACAAAAAACTAAACTACCAGGGATCTCAAGCCCAAAAACAAAGTAACAAACTAAATAATAATAGTAAAAAACTAATATCTAATATCTCTAACTGTTGTTTCGACTAGTCAGAATGACATTATAGATATCTTGAAAAAGAATTCTGACTAGTTACAATATAATTACGACTAGTCAAAATGCAATTGTGGATATCTCTAACGTTAATATTCAAGTTTAGCTATTAAATGTTAAAACGGTTTGCCATAGACACTGATCCATAGAAACATCTGGCTGCATCTCTCAGGAAACAACATGCAACAAGGCCATCAGGAGCCACTCATTATTTTATTTTCATTATGTAAAGCCTTGTTAATGACCCTGTTCTTTGTGTAAAATGTGTAGTAGAAATATACGTATCTTGTCTTGCAGTAGTTCTTGGAGATTTGGACAATTACTGTTATTAGAGCTGAAAAGATTAGTCAATTAATCAATAAGTCGCTGGGCATGAAATTAATCAGCAACTCTTTTGATGACCAATTAATTATTTGAATCATTTTTTAATCAAAAGAGCAAAAACCTTCAACTTCTCCAGTGTAAGAAGTTGCTGCTTTATTCGTTTTCATTGTAAACAGAATATTTTGGTTTTTTTTTACTGGTGATTGAACAAAAAAAGGCATTTGAAGACGTCCCCTTGCATTCGAAGAAATTGTAAAGGACATTATTCACTGTTTCTGATGTTTGATAGACCAAATGATTCATCACTTAATTGAGAAAATAATCATGCAGATTAATTAATGATAAGTGTCTGTGTGTACATTGAGAACCAAAAGAAATCACAGTCAAATGTCTTGTGTGCATATGCTACACATACTCGGTCAATAAAGCTGATTCTGATTCTGACAATAACCTTTGATTGCAACACTAACTGTTATGATGATCATTAATGTAGTACTGGCTTTTGATGTGGCATTTCATCAGTGTGGAAGACCAAACTTAGGAAAGCGTTTTATTTTGAAAATGGAGTCTTCTTCTCTAAATTGAGTCAGATGTGTTTCCCTCTTGTGGCCACCAGAGATGAGACTAACAGCTGATATCAGAGGGAGGAGTTTCAACTCCCTCTCTAATTTAGCAACAACTGCTGTAACAGCTGTAGAAAACTGTAAAGGATTGTTGTTTTTTGCTGACCCTAGATATACTCTTGTATGTGAGATTTACCTCTTTTTGTTGTGGTGGCTGCAATAAACCCACACAGCATGAAAAAAGAAGACAAAAGAAGTAAAAAGTCTCCCTAAAGATTAAACGTATCTTGTGCCAATATCTGTAACTATACTGAAGGTATTCTGTCTAACCCTGAAGGTATTCTGTCTAACCCTGAAGGAGGAAACACAACCTCACAAACAGCTGCTGTAAGAGGTGGAGCAACACTGGAAGGAGGAGAGCTTCAACGTCACATTACAGAAATGAAACTGCATGTTTGTCAGAGAGCTGCAGTCGAGACAAGTCTCTGTGTTTCTGTCTAAAGAAATATTAAACTGAGTTCGTCAGGTCTTTCTCAACAACAACAACAGACTCAAATACTGGTGAGTGCAGCTGATAATATTTACTGTGTTTCAAAACTTACAGCTCTAATCAAACAGGAAGTTACACTCTTTTCATCTCATGACACTTGTCAGATAAATGAAACATAAACCTACCTAAATACCTATGAATTCAAAAATGATGTTTCTCAATATTGCAGTAATCATACTTTGATATTTGTTTTACACAAATGATTGATACATGTGTAACAAAACATTTTGTAATACTTTCACTTTTGTTCTCAGTGTGTAGACATGGCTGCTGCCAGCAATCTGCAATCTGAAGATCAGTTTCTGTGCTGCATCTGTCTGGATGTGTTCACTGATCCAGTCAGCACACCATGTGGACACAACTTCTGCAAAAACTGCATCACTGAACACTGGAATACTAGTTACAGGTACCTGTGTCCCATGTGTAAAGAGGCTTTTACCACAAGACCTGATTTGAGGGTCAACACTTTGTTCTCTGAGATGGTTGTTCAGTTCAGACAGTCAGCTCAACAGAAAACCAGCAGCAGCAGCTCAGAGCAACAAGTGTCCAAACCAGGAGAAGTTCCCTGTGACGTCTGCACTGGAACCAAACTGAAGGCCCTGAAGTCCTGCCTGGTGTGTCTGGCCTCCTACTGTGAGACTCACCTGGAGCCTCATCTGACAATGTCAGGCCTGAAAAGACATCAGCTGATCGACCCTGTGGAGAACCTGGAAGACAGGATGTGTATGAAGCACGATAAACCTCTGGAGCTGTTCTGCAAGACCGACCAGACATGTGTCTGCATGCTCTGCCTTGTTTTAGACCACAAGATGCATGATGTTGTTCCTCTGAAAGAAGAATATGAAGGAAAGAAGGCCGAGCTGGGGAAGACAGAGGCTGAAATCCAGCAGATGATCCAGAAGAGACGACTGAAGATTCAGGAGATCAAACACTCAGTCGACCTCAGTGAGGAAGATGCAGACAGAGAGATAGCCGAAGGTGTTCATGTCTTCACTGCTCTGAAGGAGTCTGTTGAGAGAGGCCAGGCCAATCTCATCAACTCGATCAAAGACAAGCAGAAAACAACAGAAAAACAGGCCGAAGCTTTCATCAAAGAGCTGGAACAGGAAATCTCTGAGCTGACGAAGAGAAGTACTGAAGTGGAGCAGCTCTCACGCTCTGAAGACCAACTCCATCTTCTCCAGAGTATCCAGTCCTTGAAAGCTGCTCCACCCACCAAGGACTGGACAGAGGTCAGCGTCCGTCCATCATATGTGGGGACTGTGAGGAGAGCTGTGGCTCAGCTGGAGGAGATACTCAATAAAGAGATGAAGAAGCTGGTCGCTGAGGCTGAGCTGAAGAGGGTCCAGCAGTATGCAGTGGATGTGACTCTTGATCCTGATACAGCTCATCCCCATCTCATCCTGTCTGATGATGGGAAACAAGTGAATCATGGTGATGTGTGGAAGAATCTCCCAGACAACCCAGAGAGATTTTCCTATTGTGTTTTTGTTTTAGGAAAGCAGAGTTTCTCTTCAGGCAGATTTTACTTTGAGGTTCAAGTTAAAGGAAAGACTAAATGGAATTTAGGAGTGGCCAGAGAGTCGATCAACAGGAAGGGACAATTCACAGTGAGCCCTGAGGATGGTTACTGGACTATATGGTTGAGAAATGAAAATGAGTATGGAGCTGCTACTAGCCCTCCAGTCAGTCTCTCTCTGAAGTCTCGGCCTCAGAAGGTGGGGGTGTTTGTGGATTATGAGGAGGGTTTGGTCTCCTTTTATGACGTAGATGCTGCAGCTCTTATCTACTCCTTTACTGGCTGCTCCTTCACTGAGAAACTCTTCCCATACTTTAATACTTGTCTTAATGATGGTGGTAAAAACTCTGCCCCTCTGATCATCTCTCCTGTCAATCAAGCTGAGTAGACTGGTGATATTTAAGTGAAAAGGTTCACTGTCATATAACAGAACAAATATACATATTCAGTGGCAATATACAATGTAAACCTGTTGTCTTCAGAATTAATCTTCAGGGCTGTTTTTCTGACAACATGAAAAGTCAACTTTTTAGAGATATGTGGTTCTCACAGGACAGCGACGCTACAAACATACAATGATCTTATAGACCATGATGCATTGCTGTAGATTAAACTAGCCAACAGTATATAAAGGAGTTAAAATGAGCACATCATTAAACATCTACAGTTGTAAAATGCAACATACACATTAATGTGGCAGTAATATTAATCCAGAAACATCAGATATAATAGTAAAACACTGACAGGGAACATTTTACTGCACAATAACACTTTTACTTTTCATACGTTAAGTACATTTTTCTTATAAAGACAACCACTCAGTTTCAAAAGGTTACTCTTGTGTACTCTTTCTATGAGCAATTAGGAGCTGAATAAATGAGTTAATTAATGTATCAATCAACTGAAAAATGAATCTGCAAATGTTAATCAATTAATTGTTTATGTCCTTTTTTAAAGCAAAAATGTCAAATATTCACAGATTCCAGCCTCTTAAATGTGAATATTTGCTGGTTTCTGGGTCTTCTATCATATTAAACCAAATATCTTTGTATTATAAATCATAATGGGCAATTGGGACTTTTTTTCTGATATTTTATGCACCAAGGGATTAATCAATAATGAAAATACTTGTTAGTTGCAGCATTAGAGCTTTAATTCTGTTTTATAGGCCTACATCTTTTCAGCTGTTGTTGGGTTTTGAACATTTAATTAGCATTAAGTGAATGATTAATGTTCTATATTTTTACTAGTTATTCAGTCATCTGGTTATTGGGTTTTAATGTTTAATATGCATCTATGTTGTTATTCATTTAATCAGTCATCACTGCAATAAAAT
>CAKAOH010039415.1:20615-41246 GCA_916701665.1 Sebastiscus tertius | reverse complement strand
GTTGTTTTGTTTTTTTAACCCTAACGTTGATTTATTTGTCACGTAACTTCTGTACTTACGTAACGCCACTTCCGTAGTTTTTTTTTAACCCTAACGTTGATTTATTTCTCATGTAACTTCCGTATTTAAGTAGCGCTACTTTTGTAGTTATTATAACCCAAACGTTGACCTATTTGTCACGCAACTTCCGTACTTAAGTAACGCCACTTCCGTATTTTTTTTTTTTAACCCTAATGTTGATTTATTTCTCACGTAACTTCCGTACTCAAGTAACACCACTTCTATATTTTTTTTTTAACCCCAATGTTGATTTATTTGTCATATAACTTCCGTACTTAAATAACGTCACTTCCATAGTTTTTTTTTACCCTTACGTTGATTTATTTGTACAGGAACTTCCGTAGCTTCACATAACGCCAAGCTTATTTTGAAAAGACTATATGCATGTAATGAACAGAAATTGACACGTGTTGCTGGACATTCGTAGGAAAACGCACAAAAAAGCGAAAAATAACTTTCCGTAAGATATCATTCGAACCGTTGCATGAGGTACGTATGGTTACATAAGGAACGTTGCGTTCCTAATGAGGGGAGCGGGGGGGAGGCGGGCGTTTTACATGTTTTACATTTGTGCCCAGGGGTTTATCGTCTCACAATCATCAAAGAAAACAAAATGTAAATAAAATGCTATGCTCTTATAATAACAAAGAGCATAGGTGTGATGTGTTTTTCCCATTTATGCTGTATATAAAAGTATACAAAAATTCAAAATATATTGTACTGTTAAAATTATGTCATTACACATTACATACATGTGTTCTTAAACCAGTCCTTACTGATGTAAAATGTATAAAAATGCATTTTAAATGAGGTTTCTTACTTAACATGTTGATTCTAACATCGGTTCACATACTTCATTGTTCTCATTTTGTTCTTTGAGGCTCTCATCCTTAGTGTCGGATTTGACGTCAGCTTGTGGTTGTATCGAGTACTGAGCCTTCACATTAAAAAAGTCCCATTTCTCAGGAATCACGTCTCTGTTGAAGAGCAGAGACGACAGGTAGGAGAACAACAAGATGGCCGCCACAGCAGACAGCATGCAGATGGTCCTGATCGGGGAGCGCTGGACGTAAACGCCATTGACGAGGGTGCATCCTGGGAATTTGAGAATGGTCGGTATCCCGAGCAAGGGCTCCCCACACAAAACACGCAGCAGCACGCCCACCACGCAGCCCAGGACGGCGCCGTAGCCGTTGGAGATGTTGAAGAAGAGCACGCAGACGAGCTGCGGCAGCATGAGGGTGTAGGTGAGGTCGGATCGAAGCATCCAGATCATCAGGACGCTGTTGTCCAGGAAGGTGAGAGACGTTCCGGCCAGGCCCACCACCACCACTGAGATCCGGATCACCCACTGGATCTCATGCTCCGACGCCTGGAGGAACCAAAACAACTGTCAGAGTCGGCGGCTTTAACGTCTTCTTCTGATGCCTCGGTAAGTAGTAGGGCTGGGACGATTCACCTATCTCCTGATTCAATACCATCATGATACTTGAGTGCCAATTAGATATGTAATGCGATTTTAGCAGTAGCGGGTAAAATCGTCAGGACATCCGCCACTTTGGCAAATGCTAGAGATGGGAATAGAGAATCGGTTGTCGGTATATGGGTGCTCTACAGTTGTACCGTCGGACCATTTGACCACGGAGACGAGAGCGACGACCGGCTCGACCGCACGTTACCTCGATATGATAACGTTTCCTGTCCGTGACAGAGTTAGCATGCAGCTTTAGCCGTGATGTCTAGCTCTGCTTTTCCTGCAATGTCCTTTACTGGATGTGTAGTGTTTACCACGCTGGATTTAACATGTGAGGGTGCAGGTCGTATCCACGACGACTCTCCAACATTTTCTACTTTGTTGTTTCGGCTCGCTGCGGTTTGTTTTGGTTGACGGATACGGAACGGATATGACGTCACGTTACTCAGACTACAACAATAAAAGCGGTGACTTCCTTCGACCTCCACATAGACTCAGATGAAGCAAATATATCGATTCTGGCATTAAAACATCTATTTCAAAATCGAAAAGAAAAGGCGATACAGTAGGTGATTTGATTTACCCTTAGTAGATAGCTAGTAGAGAGTAGATAGTTCAGCACACACGTTGTTAAATCTATACTTTGGCTTTAATGTGAAAGAGTCTGATTGGATCCTCTTCCTCACCTGTGGCCTCAGGATGTTCCTATAGATGTTGGCGGTGAAGATGGAGGCTGCAGACAGTAAGGCGGAGTCGGTGGATGACATCACAGCGGCGGCCACCGCCCCGATGCCGATGATGGAGATGTAGGTTGGGGTGAGGTACTGCAGGACGATGGGCAGGACGAGTCCCGCTTCCCCGCGCTCAAACGGAGACGGAGAACCATAAGAAGTCAAGTTCCAGTCTGAGACGAGTGGAAAGAGAAGAAACACAAATGAGTTAAAACAAATATTTTTCAAGTTAAATTCTCCTTTTTTATTTAAATCTGAGTGAAACTGAGACGCGTAATATTTTCCTGAATATAATTCTGTTGTTTAGACTTAGATTAGATAAAAGATTCAGTATCGTTTAGCAAATCTGAAATCTTACACCCTACTCGGCACGACGTTTAATGTGATTCAGTTTAGTTGTTATTTTAATACTTTTCATTCTCTGCAGACTTTATTTGCGAAATGAAATAGAGCTGCAACAACTAATCGAGTTGTTGTCAACTATTAAATGATTATTCAGTTTGAGGAACTTCTTGGGAAAAAAAATTCTATGATTCCAACTTGTTAAATGTGAATATTTTCTGTTTTCTTTACTCCTCTATGACAGTAAACTGAATATCTAGCTAATGTAAAGTGTCAAATTAAAACGGGATAAGGAAAAAAACATTGGGATTGCTGCCTTGGATCAGGAAACTCGGAAAAGTTGAAGTAAAAAAACAGGTGCAAGTTGTCAAATAACAATAAAAAACAGTGACAACAACAAGTCTTCATCAGAGTGTGTGTGTTTCAACTCAACAAGTAAAATAAGATAAGATAAGATAGAACTTTATTAATTAATTAATGAATTATTATGCCAGAGATTGCACAAAATTTCAAGTGTATAAAATAAAAAAATATTATTTCTAGCATCAGTGCCTAATATAAGATACATTTAGTAAAATTAGTTAATAAGATAAGCAAAATAAAAAAAGTAAAGTAAGCTAAAAAACAGAAAAGGAAGTACGTTTTCTTGAGTCGAAACACGTTGGTGTTATCCATGTCTTTTTTAATTTTCTTTTTAAAATTTTAAATAATGCTTCTTGAGGCTGTGGGGTTGTGCAATAGCGTCATGGTGTTCTTATCTTTATCTCTATGCAGATCTTGTGCAAGATATGTTGTTTGTGGTTGACATTGGTATGTGTTTCTCTATTTACATGTGACGAGACAAATTTCCCCAAGGGGACAATGAAGTGTGTCGTATCGTGTCGTGTCGTGTCGTCGTATCGCGTTGTAGGTCTTAATAAAGGATTTTTAATTCACAGAGTGCCTCGGATGTTTTCCAGACTGCCATCCTATACCAGGCACTTCTTTTCAAAGTAAGCTGGACAGTCACTGTTTTTTATTGTTATTAAAACTTTATAAGTTTAAACAGATGTATTCTCCGTTACTGAACCGTACTTGTTGATGCAGCCGCCGCCCCGAGGAGTATGGGAGGGATGCCGAGCGTGGGAACGATGAAAGCAGCGGCGAAGCAGGTGATCTTGGCTGTAGATGAGGAGGCCGCGGACAGCGTCCTCTGGTGGAAGTTCTGCAGGCCCAAGTTCCCCAAACCCTTTGAGAGAGGGAGGACAAACGGATGGAGAGGTACATCAGAGTCTGTTGTATCACAGCAGCAGGAAATCAGTCATTCACTGGTTTTATTATCTCGTGGCCTCATCTATATTTACGTGTCACTTCTGGCAACCCTGTCTCTTACAAAATTAGGTTCCCATACAACTGAACTGTTCTCAACTACATTTGGAGGGAAACATATTTTCTCCCAGATTTTAAACACTGTTGTTGATGTTGTAAATTGAAACAAGACAAAAGACTGGAGCAGTCAAAGTTAACGTGCTATTCGCAAATTTGTTTGAACACCACTAATTTCTCTAATGCAACTTGGGATGTTTAGGTTGTAGTGGCTCAGTTTTAAAGTGAGAGTGAAGATACTGGTATCATATGAAACTATAAAACCTAAAGAATCCATTGGTACCATGTCACAGTAGCTTGACGTGAAGGAGGTTAAATAAAGCTCCAAACGTACGCTAAATTTTGGCATTTTCGTTGTATGGGGCTGTCAATCGATTAAAATAGTTAATCGTACCTTAAAGGGAGATTTGTCAAGTATTTAATACTCTTATCAACATGGGAGTGGGCAAATACGCTGCTTTATGTAAAATGTATGTATATATATTCATTATTGGAAATCAATTAACACAAAACAATGACAGATATTGTCCAGAAACCCTCACAGGTACTGCATTTAGCATAAAACATATGCTCAAATCATAACATGGCAAACTGCAGCCCAACAGACAACAACAGCTGTCAGTGTGTCAGTGTGCTGACTTGACTATGACTTGCCCCAAACTGCATGTGATCATCATAAAGTGTGCATGTCTGTAAAGGGGAGACTCGTGGGTACCCATAGAACCCATTTACATTCACATATCTGGAGGTCAGAGGTCAAGGGACTTCTTGGAAAATGGACATGACAGTTTTTCCTCGCCTAAATTTAGACTCCTTCCCGACAAGCTAGTATGACGTGGTTGGTACCAATGGATTCCTTAGGTTTTTTAGTCTTGTGTAATACCAGTAACTTAAAACTGATCCCACTACAACCTCAAAATCTCAAGTTGCGTTAATGCGTTAAAGAAATTAGTGGCGTTAAAACAAATTTGCGTTATTATCACGTTATTATTAACTTGTAGGAGACAGAGCTGCTTCTGGCTATCGTCTCTGTTTAGAATAGTAAACTGGGAAACAACAGACAAAATATGTGTTGATTCGGGTGAACAGAAGAGTGTTTGAGTGTTTGAGGAAGCTGGAAATCCCCTTAAAACTGGAAAATAATCTTTTAGCAAAACGAATGACCTGAATGTAATAAAACACAAGAGGCACAACGCTCGATCATCCCTACCTCAACCTCTAAACCGCCACCTCTTGAAGAGCTCTCAGGACTGCTGGGAGATAAAGTCTCCTCCACCCAAGCTTATTAACAGATGTAGACCTTTTTATACATGATGAGTGACCATGACCAAACAGCAGACCTCAGCTCAGTGTAGATTTAGAAAACGTTAGCTAGCTGTAAAAGTACCTCAAGTGGAGGAATTCACATGCAAAGATGAAACTTAAGGAGAGTGTTTGTGTAACGCCTGCAGAGCACTTCATTGCACAAGACAGATCACAGTCTATTGAAAGAAAGAAGATATAATCTACGCAAAAAAAAGAAGCATATTTTGGATCCGCTCCAGTCCAATCTGAAACTTGATACGCTGCCCAAACAGCGAGGCAGAGGACATCCTTCACCTTAAATAAGCGTCACCTTTAACACAGCAGTGAATCTTTCATGAGAAAACCTTCTAGTCTCACCAGCAGCAGAAAGTTATCGATCCACCTCCAGGCTCGGTCCGCCTCCAGAGTGCCGACCCACGGAGACTGGAAGGTGGAGTTGTAGGCCGTCTCAGTGATGTCCAACACAGCGGGGCCCATCAGAGCGAAGGGAACGCACAGCCACTGAGAAACAATAGCAAAGTTCAGCTCACAAAGACGATATGTGATATGTGCTCATTAAAGTTCATCTCAAAACTACATTTTATTCTTCACTCAATTCACCCAAAGAGATGTTTATTTACTGCTTTTACCGTTTAGGCTCACAGAGGGTTGACTACGCTTTAACTTATACAGACAGAGCAACATTTACACAAAGAACGTATATTGCTAAAAATTGAAATTCAATTGTTCATTCCATTGCAACATCAGCGTCCAGCAGCAGAGCTACACTTCTGCCATTTTGGACTGAAAGCGACTACCGTACGTCAGTAAAGCGTCCGCCTACAAAGAGCCGTACACAAGTAAAACTAAATTATTTCTATTCTATTGTCACCATTTTGGACTGAAAACGCCAATGACTCTGTGTCCCTAGATGTATAAAGAGACGTCTGTAAATCAGAGGATATAAATCAACTTCCCAGTAGGAACACTTACATAGCCCTCATTTAGATCGTTATGTCCTAAAAGTAGTAAAATGAACTAAAAGCTGAATCCAGAGTTATTTTCCTCGGCACACTGAACGGTCATCAGACCCACGGGACTGCACCGCCCTGCATATGATGTATTCGGTTCTGCCAGCTTCCTGCTAGCTGTAATAATGGATATATTGTCTGTAATTCATCACTTTTATTATCTTCTGATACACCCATGGGCTGTATGCTGGATGTATTAACATCTCTGTTCCCAAACAACCGGCTATCGGCCAGTAGCTAGTAGCGCTAGTAGCATGACATCAACAGAATTGAATGGAGTTGGAGGATATTTACTAACACACAGGACACAACCTCTTCTACATCCATGGTCTGTGGTCTATTGGACTCCGTTTTGGATCCTTGACATGAAGAAGTTTGAGATCGCTCTCAAAATCTGTGCTAACTTCCATTTGTGTCCATCGCTCACTTTATGCTCCTCTGGGAGGCAGCCGGGCAAAAAGTTTAATAAATAAATAAGTAAATAGTTATAATGGTATGCATATTTATAAATTTTTTATTGTTCAACACTGAACATTACAGTAGAGACTTTATATATGACATTAGAATATAAATATTTAATTTTACTTTTGTACGGCTCTTTGTAGGCGGACGTTTTACTGGCGTCCGGTAGTCGATTTCAGTCCAAAATGGCAGAAGCGTAGCTCTGCTGCTGGAATGACAGAATTGACTTTCACTTCTTATCAATATACGCTCTTTGACGCCGTCCCGACCGCCAGCTCAGCCGTTGCCATGTTGAGAGCCGCGCGGAGGCCGTCCCTCAATCATAGTTATGCTCTGAGTTTCAAACTTATCACGCGTCTGGTTTTCACAAATAGAAATGTTAGAAAGACAAATTGTGGTCTGAGAGGAAGTTGCTGAACGACATGATGCCATGTCAGGCAGATTGAGCAGAGCCACAGACATGTAAGGCGGGTGGATGCCGTTCGTTAAGAAATAGTTCCAGTACGTTAAAACCACAAATTGCTGTTTTTACATTTCTGTTTAAAGAAACGAGACACAACATGTCAATTACTGAGTTTTAGAGGTCTTGCTGGGCCTATTTCTGGACTTTAAACAGAGCCAGACCGGCGGTTTCCCTCCTGCTTTCCAGACTTTATGCTAAACTTGGCTAAACAACTCCTGGCTATACAGTAGCTCCGAGGTTAACACGGGTCTCAGACGCAAAGCAAAATATGTTAAACTGTTCCTCGAGTTTTTCTTAAAAATCCATGACCTGTAGGAAACTCACCAAGCTGATGAAAATGAGGACAAGTTGAATGATGTCTGTGTATGCCACCGAGTAGAGGCCCCCCATCAGGGTGTAGGTGATGGCCACGGCAGCAGAAATCCAGATGCTCACAGTGTAGGACAAATTCAGGATCACACTCATAGTTACACCTGTTAAATGCACACGCATTAGTGACATAAACATTCACGCATTTCAGACCAAATCACTTTATTCACCAAATTAATTTGACTTAGTGGTACAGCGCAGTAAAACCAAGAAAGGTTAAAGAAGTTAAATTAAGTTAAATGTTATGCTGCATATAGAGCGCTGCAGGGATGATGTATTTTTGTGGTCCAACAGGAAGTGATCATCGCCCTGGTTCCCTCCACTAATGGGATTGTTTTATTGGGTTTTGGATTATTGCAGGAAATAAGCTCCGTGGTAAACAAACGTTTATGATACTTACACGCTTTTTTTCAGCAATATAATCTCCACAAATGAACACCATTTTATGATTTTTGAAGTGCGAATGCATTCGCCAGAAGTAAGAAGCTAACGTTAGGTTATAAACGAACTACACCAAGGTCGCATGAGGGCGAGTATACACAACGAGGCTGTAGAGGCGGTCGAGTCGGCGTGATGATGTTTAGTAGTCTTATTTGTTAGAAATCGCCTGTTTAAAGACACATCGTAGAATAAAAAGTTAAAATCTCTTCAGCTGGTGTTACCCACAGATCTTATATCAGATATCTAACTATAAACTAGGGCTGTCAACGGTAACGTGATAATAACGCACTAATGCAAATTAGTTTTAATGCCACTAATGTCTTTAACACATTAACACAACTTGTGATTATTAGGTTGTAGTGGCTCAGTCATGAAGGAGGTTAAATAACGCTCCAAACTTAGGCTAAATTTTGGCAAGGAAAAACGGTCATGGTCATTTTCAAAGGGGTCCCTTGACCTCTGACCTCCAGATATGTGAATGTAAACGGGTTCTCTGGGTACACACGAGTCTCCCCTTTACAGACATGCCCACTTTATGATAATCACATGCAGTTTGAGGCAAGTCATAGTCAAGTCAGCACACTGACACACTGACAGCTGTTGTTGTCTGTTGGGCTTCAGTTCGCCATGTTATGATTTGAGCATATTTTGTATGCTAAATGCAGTACCTGTGAGGGTTTCTGGACAATATCTGTCATTGTTTTGTGTTTTTAATTGATTTACAATCATAAATATATACACACATGTACATAAAGCAGCATATTTGTCCACTCCCATGTTGATAAGAGGATTAAATACTTGACAAATCTCCCTTTAAGGTACATTTTGTACAAAATATGTGATTAATTTGCAAATAATCACAATTCAATATTTTAATCCACTGACAGCCCTACTAAACACCCGCTCAAAAAAACAACACTGACTTCCAGACGGGGGAAGAGGAAGTGCTAAAACGCTGACTCGTTTCCAGATTTTAGGACTCATTTCTTTAGCAGTCTACACTGTTATATAATATACATGCTCTATAATGCTGCTTTGCACAGTCCTGGCAAATATTGCACAGTCTTGTGAGGATGTGAAACTCTCTTAACTAATGTTGACCATCACATCCGTGTTAAAACGCTAAAACACCAACGCTCTCAATGTTTAACTAACCTTGACGTGTCAACTGAACTTATTTTCTAACCTTAAGATAAGATAAAGTGAGATATAACGTCACAATCTATATATTCTCTTTAGAATTTATAAGTTTATTTGCTCAAGAATTAACACTTGAAACCTGCTTTGTATTTGGAGATTTGGACAGATTAACAGCCACCAACTCTTGTTCACAGGTGCATTAGTGCTCTACCGTCTGAGGTGGAGTGAGGAAATAAAAGGAACCTGGGTTAGGCCAGATTTTGGTTTGAAGGGATGGGCCAGACAGGGTTTGGCTATCTAATCAGCATTCAAATAATTTGCTGAAGGATTGTTTGCATAGAACCAAATCACACAGATTCACACCCTCAGGTCTCTGAAAGCACCACTGGCTTTCTTATGTAACAGGAACTTGTTAAGCTGGTTTACTTTGGCAGAATCCTTTATGGCAAGATGAAAGATTTTCTTGATGTTATTATTTAGAACCATATTTAGGCCTGTTAAAACCATCATGGTAAAAACATCAGTACATAGGCAGTGCTCCAAGTGGGCCAGTAATCACCGGTACGCAATACCGGCACTTGTACATTTTACTCCTCGGCGTACCGCTACTTCTCTCAAGCTGCCGGTACTGTTCTCTGCCCCCTCTGTAACAGGTCCTCTGAGAGATTTATAACAGTGCAGCGCCAGCGTATTTGTGCCGCGCATCATAAGCCGTATGAATGACACGGGGTTGGGAGGGTGGATTATGACGCTGCTGTAATTTATCAACATACAATGTTCACGTCCTTTTTGTAAAATAATTAGTGAACTATCATCACTTTCTTTTTTTTATTTGTGAACAAAAATAATTAGTGAAACATTATTTATAAGTTTTCTGAATCTGTTCTTTTAAGGCAAACATTTCCAGAAGAATTAAATGTTTAGACGACGGCTGAGATAAATAATAAAATAATCATTTAACTAATAATAATAATAATAATAATAATAATGGTCCAAAATGATGTAAACCTGCATAGATTTAAGTTAAAAACCTTCAAATGTTCTTGAGGGAGGAGCCCCAAACCCAATATCTCCTGGTAGCTTTTATTCACTGTAGAAATTCAGGACGTGTCTCTGTATAATATGTAGAAGCAACCTGTATAGGCTCCAATAGGAGATGCATATAGCCCAAGTATAATAATATAGCAATAAAATCACAGCTGATCATGACTGACACAGTAAAGAAATAATGAATAAATAGGAATAAGATGCCGGCCGATACACACGCGCCAAAATGTGAATAAGACGAGTACTGGCACTTATTTATTTCCACTTCAAGCACTGCAAGCAGGGCTGTGTATTGGCAGGAATCGGGCGATACGATACGTATCATGATACGGGGGTTACGATTCAATATATCGCGATACTGTAAGCAAGGCGATATGTTGCGATATTTGAATCTAATTTTAGGAAAGTAAAGTATAAAGAACACACCATCATCTTTGCAAATGAAATACAGTATTCACTGACTTAATCTAAACTATTCATTTAAAAATCTATAGTGTTTTTTACAGAATTGATACAGTAACACAGAACATGACGATACTGAAGATCGACCGTTACGTCGCTTCACTTCTCCTTTGTCTTAGCCGACAAGTTGCAATCGAACACACCGCAAAGATTACAGCTGACGGTCGGTTAGCACGTACGTTCTACGCCTGCTTGAGAGGAAATAACTCTCCACACCAGCAGGCGGCGGTAGTCTGTGTTCATCATTCAAAAAGGAAAACAGGAAGACAGAGGACGGCGGGTATACAAGTCGTGTTTGGCGTGCTTCAACATGCTGAATCGGCTGGAAAAACCTCATGCTGAATCGGCTGGAAAAACCTCAGACACGGGACAGACTGGAGCGGGACACCGCAAAAACTAGGCTGACTAACGCCCAGCGACGCCCCCAAACTGTCCGACGACCGAACGTCAGCTCGGTGTGTCAGGGCTTTTGCACCTCTGCATCAAAGTACATCAGAAATGAGAGATAAATGATCCTTAAATTATGAAGTAATGATGCGGTGGTGTTAAATATTTAATAACAACATCAGCAGATACTATTTACATAAACACATAACATAAGCAGATTAATGCCTTAAACGTGACTTGATTTTCTGCGCAGTTTGTTTATTTCCCACATGACTATCTTGGACTTATCACTCCCGAGGTTACTGGTGTGATTTGAGGTCTTGGTGTCCGAGTTATTTCAGACCAACCATACAATTAGACAAAGGCTTGTGTTTCACTCAACACCTCGGCAAAGAGCTGCGATCAACAGCTGCTCCGCTGCCAGGGTCAACACACGAGTATCAGATGCATCACACCCACACATAGAGAGAGTCTTACCTAATCCTATGAGTGTTCCTGTTACCCACATAATCTCTGATATGAGTGAAGCCAGAGACAGAGCGGCCGTCGGTACTTTTCCATATTTGATCTGGAAGGGATCCATCATGGTCACGTATTTATTGTTTCTCATCGGCTCGGCGAAGAACAGGCCACCTCAAAGACGGGACAGAGAAACAGGAAGATTTAGATTCATTGCTTTGGAATGGGTTTTGACATTTAAATTTATGATACGCTTCCTAATTTTTAGCAAAACACTTGATTTAGATTTCCTTTTACTATTCCCTTTAAATGTGCCCTTTAGTTTCAGCTGTTTCCACAGGAAACTGTTTAGCAGAAGTGGTGAGCCACTCAGATGCTGATGCATCTCGTCTCGTGATCCGGCTACGACACTGTAAATATGTGATTTCCTGAGTGGTATGGTGCCCTCTGTTCTTTTTCCTCTTGATGTTTTACTTCATAAAGCACAACTGCACAATAAAACCCTTTCACAATAAAAACCTTGGCTATTAGTCAAACCTATTGAATATGCAATCGCAGTGAAAAACAAACTGTGTCACTGTAATGTGTAACCACATTGATTTCAGCGTACATTCATCAGGGTATAAGAGGATAAATCTTTCTTTTTCTCATGTGACTTTCATGTGGAAGAGGAATGCTGTTTTTCTCTGCTAATCTCCAAACATAAGGGAAGCTGTGTTTCCACTGATATGAAGATATCACACAACCTGAGTGTTTTCGTATTCAAGAGAAAAATCCATCCTCATGTGTTGTTACTGTACACTCAGATGCATTTCAGGAGTTAATGTATGACTGGAGGCTATAGTGTACTGTTTTGGGAAAAACAATTTCTCTTAACCTGCCTTGTCTACTTCTACTTTAGTAAGTGATTTCCTAAATTTCCCAGGAGGCCTCTCAGTAGTTTCCAGAGAAAGGGAATCCATATACTGTAAACATTAAGTAGCAGTAGAGTATTTCAGATTCTCCAGTAAAGATACAGAGATTCAACAGTAGCCTACAGTAAATAGGCCAATAAGAAAACTATCATGCTTTCATGTAGTACAACACGTTCATTTAATTTGCAAAGCTCAACCAAATCTGACAGCGTAGAGCTAACAAGTCTCAGATGTCCTGAACCTTTTAGATTTAAGTGTCAACAGGCAACATGTCTTCCAAAACGTCATGAACGTCACTAAAAACAGGTCACATTCGTCACTACAAAACACGTCACAACCGTCACTAAAAACACGTCATTAACGTCACTAACGTCACTTCAAAATAACTCAACAACACGAACAGCGGTCTCCTGGTCTAAAGTCCTGTGTTTGTTGGACCCATCCACCTCCCTTCCCTCCCACCATCAGCAGTCTCTCTCTTTACATTACAGTCAGTACAGACTACATGGCATACAAATGACACGCCAAAAGCAAGAACGGCGTTCTTATTGAACGCGAAATGACTTGCGATACACCATGTCATTTATACGTCATTTGGTGAGACCGGGCTGGTATTACAGACTTTGGTCCGAATTGAGTCCAGTTTTTCTTTATTCTTTTTTTGCCTTTCTTGCCCAAGGTGTGAAGTTGTATGCACAAATATGTGGAAAGATATCATACTTGTATAGTTACCTTGTACAATTGTGCCATATAATTATATGTTTTTCTCAGTTATAAACATTATTTTAGAAAATAAAGCAGCATTTCTGCACTGGTTGTCTTTTAGACTCAGACTTGACCCCATTTGAAGCGGTCCCGACTAGAGTCCTGCACCTGCCTTTGCTTCTGAGAGAGGACATTATTCACACAACCTCAAGAGGTCACTTCTCAGGAAAACGTAAAGGTAGGTCGTTTTAAAGGAACAGTGTGTAACATTTAAGGGATCTATTAGCAGAAATGTAATATAATATGTCTTCATTAGTGTATAACCAGCTGTTAGCTTAGAATGAGTCCTTCATATCTACATAGGGAGCGGGTCCTCTTCACGGAGTCCGCCATGTTGCTCCGCCATGTTTCTACAGTAGCCCAGAACAGACATACCAAACACTGGCTCTTTTACGTCATCTGAAGGCCACCGCAGTTCTCCGACACGCTCAATGTGAGCTGCAGAGTGTTAAACCGTTTCCTCTGTCATTATGCCTTTGCATTCACTGCATTATGTTACCCACTTTCTTACGTAACTAAAAAAACACGTCACAAAAACACGGCACTAAAAAACACGGCACAAACGTCACTAAAAAAACACGTAATAAATGTTACCAAAAAAAACGCCACTAAAAAAACATCACTGAAAAACACGTCAAAACCGTCACTAAAAAAGAAGTTACAAACGTCACTAAAAAAACACTTTACTAAAAAACACGTTACTAAAAAACACGTTACTAAAAAATGCGTCACATATTACCAAAAAACGTCACTAAAAGAACGTCACTGAAAAACACGTCACAAACGTCACTAAAAAAACACATTACTAAAAAACACGACACTAAAAAAACGTCACTAAAAATCACGTCACAACCGTCACTAAAAACCCACCAAGCTTGCTAATTCGTTAGCCTCTCATGCTTCTAGATGCTGACAGTAACGTTAATATTGCTGTTGCTTAGCAGCGGTGTTCTCAGGACTTGACCTCCAAACATATCATGTACATGACTTCCCATGTTGTAAACACGAGCCCCTGAGTTTCATTTGAGGGCACCAATAGAGTGGTGTTATTACTGTATGGATGACCTCTGAGTGAGGCCAGCAGCACTACCACGGATCTTCACTCAGCAGCTCACGTTACCACCATCTTGTAAAGGGAGGAGTGAATGGAGGGGGACTGGAGACGGTTGCAATCCACAACCACACCTCTAGATGTCATTAAATCCTACACACTGTCCCTTTTAATTATTTGAACCAATGTCAGATGCTGTTGTTGTCCTAATAAGGAGAATCCACCATCAGGACAAACGTTACATTTTTGCCCTGCTGGTGATAAGGATCCAAGAATAACAAAGTCCATTTATATCCATCCGGTGTGGTGTGTAATGAGTGTAACAGCCTCTTGGGGCCACTGTACAAGATGAAACCAGTGACCCTGAAGTGCTCCGCTCTACCTGTTCCTGTTACTGACACTGAAATGAAACCTCACCGATGATGAAGCACATGGTTGCTGCGATCGGCATCACGGCCCAGATCAGTCCCATGGAGGGGTTGTACACTGCCTCCGCTGTGCCCACGATGAATCCACCACCAACCCACGTAGCTGTTCACACAAACAGATTCACATACCGAGTAGAAGCAGGAAGGTTTGACTCACTGCCCACTGTCTTGTAACCTGAGAACAGGAACCTACGGAGGCCTCTGGCGTCCTGTAAGGTGATCTATCTGATATCTTATACAAGATTAAAAAAATATCACCTTTAAGGGAGGCTCCATAGCAACCAGCCTGTCTACTGCAACTTTAATAAGAGAGATATCACATTCAAACAGGAATTTACTGTAAATCTAATAACCAATTACTTTCCATATCCTGAAAGTTGTTTCATCATGTGAGCTCAGGCTGAGCCTCATCATCACCATCCTAGGCCACAATATGTAACACATGCATTAGGATGAAAAAATCAAATGACCCATTTCCTCTTTTATTATATTTTACATTGACTCAGCTTATTTCTAACATCCTGTTTTTTTTTAAAAACCGTTTCTATTGTTTCACCACCTGTTATTGTATCCAGAATCCTATTTATATAATCACCAGCAGCTTTGACATTGTGATGTCAGGATTCATAAAAAAATAGATGAACATTTTCTTCTTGATTTTTTCAGGATGTAAATCAGAACAAACCGGTTTAATGAAAGCATTTGATATAATAAGCCATCTTTTCTTTTCTTTTTTTTCCACTAAGCACATGCAGCAGAGCAAAATGACTTCCTGTTCTGCTGTCGCCTGTTACATATATCATTATATATCCACTGCAGCTCTCTGTACTCGCCTGTCATGGTGAAGATGCCGACCACCAGGTTGATGCCTCGGTTGCCCAGCAGAGCCATCTCCGTTTTATCTCCCTGGGTCTTCTTGGCCTCCCTCTTGGACTTGAAAGAGGCCCAGATTCCGATCCCGAGCACCAGCAGGTAGAAGAACATCATAACGGCCACGCCGGGGATGTTGAGAGCCATGATGAGGCTGCAGGATTGCGACTGAAGTACCGAGCGTGTTGCCGGGCTGCCTGACTCTGACTGTGACTGATACACACACACACACACATCCCTCTCTGCTGCTGCAGGAGGAGGAGGAGGAAATGCTCCACCGCGCAGAGGACGCGCCTGGAACTGCACATCCTGCAGCAGACAGCCGTCAAGGTGAAACACAGACACGCAGACACTCACATGATATCTACCTCTTCTTCTGAGATCTATTACCCGTTGCTCCAGGACATCTTTATTTTATCATCTTAAAACATATTATTTAGATGTGCATCCATATTGCCCAGTATGTCTAATGCTAATCAGCATTTTAAATTCAATATTTAAAGGGATTATATGTTACAATCAGAAATGCTTGTTAACAGCGACACCTGTGGCCGTTAAGTCAACTAAATCAGCGTCCTGTTGCTCACGCTTGCTCGCTCTACATGAATGAGCATAGCTGAAAACAGTGAGGCAACACACGTCAGCTAAAACCACAATATCACTCTATATTTCAGCTGCTTGGCAGTAATGTTAGCTGACCAGACGGAGGTCTCTCCATGAATCAATGCTGATCCTAGTGCTGGCTTTTCCTGCTTCAGCCTCCCGACAGCGGTGCCGGAGGGCGATGCCGGCACCCGGTAGGGGACGATAACGTTTCTCGCTGCGGAGCCCCGTCACTTCACAAGACACAGAAAACCTCTGTTGGTCTGGAGGAGCTGCAGCATTTAATTAACTGCGTTGCTAGGCAACAGCTTGGGTCCATCTGTACTTCCTGTTAGCTGATGTCATTCACATACACTGCAACCAGGAATGAACTGGGACACATTTAGAATGTAAATATAAATATATACATATATATATATATATATAGCATATATATATATGTAAATATTGTGTATTTGTGACATCACGAATGGGCAGAAATCCTGACAGTTTGTTTTAAATGAGGAGTTTCTGAATACGGGCTGTGTGTGTTTCTCTGTGGATTGAGTGTTTCGATACTTTCACGGTATTTTTAAAGGACTTAAGCCTGCTTTATAATAAAAAAAAACATGAAACTCTCACTTTTTTATAATATGGGACCTTTAAATCACTTTGAACTCTTAGGCTACATTTCAGTACACAATCACATTACAATCTTTACACAACAATGATCACAACATCAATCAAAAGCAACAGAACAACAATATTCAAGACACAACCCAACACACAACCCAGGACCTATAGGTTCACGTTAATACTATTCACAGAGTACAGAGGTAAATAGGATTCATTAGTGGTTGGACCATAGCATATTATGTGTCAAACACATACAAAAACAGAACAAGCAACAACTTCTTTTACCATAAATGTTAACGGGACTTTGTATTTTTATAGAATAGAATAGAATAGAAAGCTTTATTGTCATTGTATTAAATACAACGAGATTCACATTTGCCACTTCTGGTCAGTGCTTTAAAACAAATACTTGACGAGACTAAACGAGGCAGATAAAACATATAACAGGTAAAAACACACACAGTTATAATAAGACAAATAAAACAGGTAAAGTAGATGTAATAAATAAATATAAACAGAAGTGTTACACTAGAAGTGTAAAATATAAAAATAGATGTAATGTAAACAGAGGTTAGGGTAGATGTAATAAATAAAATGTAAACAAAGTTGCACTTGAGGTGTATATTGCATCAAGGATATATTGAAACACACACACACTCACATGATATCCATCTAACCATCTATTAACTATACAGCAGCGTGGAATGTGTGTGTGTGTATGCAGCCTATATATATGAGGGTATGTGGGTGACCTTCACATACCCTCATTCACAACCTGTCTGTCTCCATGCAGCCTTTATGTCATGTGGAGAGGAACGGACGTGTTACGCAACACAAATAATAAAGATTGCTAGTAAAGATGGGGATTACTGGCATGATTATAATTTTATTTAAAATAAATAAGGCACACTTGAGGACATGAGACTCCCTCCGCAGCACCACCAATGCTGTCCATTACGCCATGCGCATGCGTGCGAGCTGCTGCCAGGTGGAGAGAGAATGAAAAAAAACAGCCTCCGCTGGGTGTAAATGTCACCTTTGTTTAGTCTGTAGAGCGGACGAGCGGAAAATCACAGCACACATCAAGTTATCACAGAGCAGGAGTTCATTAAGGTGATTCTGGGTGATTTAATTCCTCAGGAAACATAAAGGATGAATGTGGATGCAGTTTAATTTAATGTGTTTGGTTACATGCTGCTGCTTCAAGGTAGAATCAGGGAACAGGGCCGGCTCCAGACCTTCTGGTGCCCTCGAGGCCAAATTCAGATTTGGAGCCCCCCACCCACCACCATACTTGCCAATATGAGACCTCAACAATAGGGAGGATTTCCAAACCAAAGCAGGGCGTCTGGGGTTCCTCCTCCAGAAAAATGTGAGGTTTCTGGTGACTTTTAAAGAATAAAAATAACAAAATAAAAAGTACACCGCAACAGTATTTTTTATGTTAAACTTTTAATTTTACTTTTAATACTCAGGACAGAAAACTGAATAATTCCCTCCCCTCCTTTAGTATAAACTAATATTCATCAGTTTTCATTCATTCATTTATTTTTGCCCCTGTTTGAGTATTTATTTGTCGTAGTTTTCTCCATTTCTCTCTCCGTCTCTCACTCTCTGAAGGTCCTTTCAGACACAACGCGACAACGCCACCACTGTGCTCTGAAACCCGTTATTGCAACACTTTGTGCCGCATCACGACGGCTTTTCGCTGCGTCGAGCAAAGCCCGACTTGGGCGCTGCACGCTGTGACGCTTAAACCGTGTTGTGTCAGTCATGAGCACACACACACACACACATATATAATAGACATCTTTATTGCCCACTTCACAGACATATATACACTTAAAAGCTTACATTAGATTAGGGGGGAAAAATAATAAATAAAATAAATAAATAAGTAATAATAATAAATACAATGATAAATACAGTATATACACATATATATTGAAAGTCTGGTGTTTGTTTGACCCATCCACCCACCTGACCTCCCACTATCAGTGGATTCTTGATAGACTACATGTCGCCATGGCAACCGCATTGAGCTGATCAGCGCCACTGAAGTGAAGGCTAAAGTTAATTTATGAAAATATAATAATTTTACAAATATTTTCTTTTTCTCAAAGAAACGTGTGAACATGTGACATTGTAAATATAAAGTGTTCAAATAGAACAAGGTGTCACAACCGACCCGGGGAGGCAGAATTTTGAAAAAGTTTTTTAATTATTATTAATAAGCAGCACAGCAATCAGCCGACTCTGAACTTTGCTCTGATCTTTTTATTGTTTCAATTCAATTTATATATATATCAACAAATCATAGCAGAAGTTATCTCAAGATGCTTTTCATACAGAGCAGGTTTAGACTGTACTTAGACCGTACTCTATAATTTACAGTTGTAACCTCGATCCGGGTGTAACCCTGATCCATGGATACCTGCAACACCAGACAGCACAAAGACTCCGGGGAAGGTCAGCGCTGTTAGTAACATGCATTAAAGTGGCAGTAGGCAGTATATATTTCTGGCATCATTGGGCAAAAGTTCCATAATAACCTTTCAGCATATTGTAATGCAAGTGTTCTGAGAGATAACTAGACTTCTACTCCTCCCCATGGATCTGTTTCAGTTTTTAGAAAATCTAGCTTGTGACGGGAGACTTTGACCAATCACAGGTCATTTCATTGAGAGAGCGTTCCTATTGGCTGTGCTCCGGTCATGTGACCGGGACTTGGCGTTCCTTCGCCAGATTTCACAATGGCGGCGGCGTCACAAGCTTTCTCATTTTCCAGCTAAACCGTGCACTACAAGATGATTCTGAGAACATCTGAGGAGAGAAATAGGCATTAACGTAACAGAATATTGATTCGTATTTGATCAGCGCTGCCTAGTTTGACAGTTTAGTCAGAGTTCACGGGTGATTGACAGCCGGCTCTCATAGACAGCAGCTGGACAGCAGACCTCAGATCAGCTCTTACTGGTTGTTTTCCTCCGGTCTGTGAAATCTTGCAGATGCCGTGAAGAGCACCGGAGGACATCGGAGGACACGAGAGGACACCGGAGGACACCGGAGGAGAAGACACCGGAGGAGAGGACACCGGAGGACACAGAGGGACATGATTTTTTCAGGTTACCTGTTTCATGTACTTCTGTCACAATATAGCAACTGTTTTATAAAAATAACCTTTTTTTAATCACATTTGCTCCAATCTCGCCTACTTCAGCTTTAATAGGATTTCCTCCAGTAGTTTATTCCGGGGCTCTCCAGGAACGGCCAAGTCGGTTGACCTCGTTTGTGAAATATGTTGGTAGATGAGGGTTAATGTTACATTCAGATATTATTACTCCTATATCGGCTAGTTTTCATTTTTAGGGGAGCGGTTCGTCCTCTCCAGCAGGATCCAAATAGCCTTGACAGGCAGGAGGGATTCACAGAAAGTATGCGGCCTGTAAATAGGCCTACTGTTATTTTTATTACCGCTTGTGTTGATTTCACCCGACATTTCCTGCTGCTGCTGCTGCTTCACATTAAAAGCATTAAGCTGGTGAACCACAGGGGGGCTTTTATTGTGAAGTGTTCAGTGGAGCACGGTTAGTGCTGGAAGTGCAGCTACTAAACAACAGTGATTTGTTTTCGTCAGTGGATGATTTATATTTGCAAAGAAGTGATAATTATGACATAACAAAGAGCCTTAAAACTGTCTTAACTCAAGGTCCATTTACTACCTTTTTCTGGAGCTTTCAACAGCATGTAGTGGTCTTAATCAGCAGATGGAGACTGCTTAGTTACAGTCCCTCCATATATAGGCTACAACCACCTGTTAACAACTTCCATATGTATATATATATACATGTATATATATATACATACA